>VDFB02281492.1:164251998-164327572 GCA_007258455.2 Sequoia sempervirens | reverse complement strand
AAAAAGGTAGTGTTCTATCTAAATATTTGGTGAAATATCAATAAATCCAACTAGCAGGAGAATCCAGTGACTCCAAATCACTGATGGTGGGTTGAGAGTAGCTCTTACTTTAGCTCACGCCATTATTCTTTTCCCCATACTATTTTTTTTTTATGCTAAAAGAAGGCATGATGCTGAAACAATCTTTGAGAGTAACCCTATCAGTGTCAAATGTGAAAACAAAGTGAGGTAGGTTGTGGCTGGCACGCAAGGCTAGAGGAACTAACTATCCTTGTTATTTTTATCTTATTTTATTTTTTACACTCTACCTATTCTCAAACTTGAGAGTATATTCTTCAGTTTTTTTTCTTTTCTGCAACCCAATAATGCTAAAGACAAGCTGATTTGTTTGAGGTTGCTCAGGGTAGGTAAAAAGAAACTTTATACATGCTGAAATGTGAATAAAATTTATAGTTGCACATTTATTTGCATATAATGCTTAAGTGACAAAGGTTTCTAAACCAATTCTAAATTCTATTCTTGACAGTAAAGTTCTCTTTTACCTTTTCTTTGTTTCATTATCTATAGGGCGGTGTAAAGAAAGGTATCTTGATAAGCTTAACATTGTGTACCCCCTTTTTACTATAGAGAGAAAATCCACCCTTCTTGTAATCTATTTTTTTATTCTAGCTTCTCTTCTGAAATCAAAATCAATAACCAAATATAATGCTAAAGACTATGATGCACATAAATCTGCACTAACATGATGAAACAATATGATTTTTCTTTTTCTTTTTCAAAACAAATAAATAAAATAGTAAAATTGAGATAATTCACAGCTAATGGTTTATGTTATGAAATGAATGCTCAGTTTTCTTGACAAGTCAACGATCATAGGGTCACGAGCAATAGAACATGTACACATTGCTATCAACATGAAATTGTAAGGAGGTATTCCCAAGCAAACATGGTACTGTAAAGAGATTTTCAAGCAGACTTTGCTAGTGATAACTAAATCTAGAAAAGCATTTTCATTTTATTTACTTTGTTTCCTTTATTTTTACAAGGATAACCCTTCTATCATAGAAAAAAAAACATATTACATCATTAATATGAATGGAATAGCCATTTCATTACCCCATTATTTCCTCTTTTGTTTCTGTTTTATGTATTCTACCATCATTAAAACTGAACCAAAATGCATTTCCACAACACTGCAATGACACAACATATAACCTTTCAACTATATAAGAATTTCACAGTAATTCCTTAATGGTTCTTGAAGAAATACTTTGCTACAACTCACAAGGTAAACATGTTTCCTCTGTTGCAGCAAAATATAAGACTTTTGATACTGAAATCAATATTTAGAAACTTAATAGATACTGCATAAAGGAATAGGGATTTCTCTTTCCCCATCTTCTTTCATGTTACAAAAAACATTGGATTTACATATTACAATTTTTTTAAAGAAATGATTAGGGCTTGCTCTCCACACTACCATGATGGCATCATGGAGCCTTGTGGGCTCTAGCCATACCCTCGAGCAAGAAATATTTCAACCCCAAGCTGATGAATGGAGTCTTCTAAAACTTCTATGAAAAGGATGAAAATAGTACAGCATTCAAATTACATACATCTTGACTCTTCACTCCCCATATTCAACAAAGATCCACACAAACATATTACCCTCTTACAACAAATAAACAAGGAAATATGGAAACAACAAAACTTCTCTTTGCTTTAGATGTTGGACTTCAACTCTTTTATCCTTCTTTTCCCTCCAACCAAGCCATCTTGATCACTCTTTCCCCAACATGACTCCTCCTCTCCTCTTCTCATTCTTCGTCCATCTTCACTCAAGTTATCCAAAAGGAGAAGTGGGTAACACCCCACCCATTCTTCCTCTCCAAAATATATAGGAGTTTCAACTTGCAACCCTTGGATGGGGAAGTGTGGAGTGTACCTACCTCCATCAATGAGAGTCTTTTCCTTATTAAAGAGGAAACATGCACTTGGACAACCCCTCCATCTTTCCTTCTCATCCTCTCCTCTAAACTCGTCATTCACCATTATGACGACTTTTGCAGGGGTCAAATTATGTCCTTGGGACACTATTATATGTCACTTGACCCCTACCACTATGATATAGACCCTAGGGGGTTTATTTTTGCATCCCAATCAAGGAAATTGACCAACAACCCTCTTTAAAGACCCTCTTAAGGACCTATCCGAATTTCAACTTAGATAATGGTTTCTAAACCTTAACCCCAACTTACATCTCACATGACACACAAATAAATGCCCTCACATGCCTTAAAAGTTAGCCATTTTAAAACAACCCTCATAACCTTAGTCTTCCAATACATTAAATCTACTTGTTTCTAGGCCCCAAATTGGGTCAATTTTATATCCTCAACAAGAAGTATTTTGATTTTCTCTCAATGGTTCTCCCTTCTCATGCTAACACCATTACCTTCTTGCACATTACCAACATGATCATAAGCAACAATTATATATCACTTTAATCTATTAGATAAATATTCTAAACTTTAACTACAAAATATCCATTTAAAATTTCAATTTGTATTCCATAGTATACAAGTGCATTCCACTTTTGTGGTAGTGACGATAAAAAATAATGTGAAAATGAAATGCAAGAATATCTAATCATTAATTCAATAAAAGCATATAACAAATTAGGGTGGTATTAAGTACATACAAGGCGGGTTTCTTACAATGATGTTGTGTGAGTCAATCCCAATCCTTGTCAACCCCCAGTTTTGGTCTACATCCCAAAAATCTAGATTCTCGTTGTGCTTGCAAGAGACACTCGTCCCCAACTAGAGCCAATGTTGGCACCTATAAATTTAATGAATTTATAATGCTTTGTGTTGTCACTTTGTGCTATCCCTTCATGATTCCCATCAGTTATAACTAACCTAAGAAATATTAATAGTGTATCATGTTCAAGTCCCTCTAATATTTGCATTTCCCCTTTGCCAAGCTAAAGTTAAAAGCCCATTTGCAAAAAATCCAAAATTGGCTAAGTATTGAACTTTTTGGTCTTTTGAGCTTTTGATTGTCTTCTTGCTTGCATGCCATTTCTATCACTCCTGATCCCCTACCCCTTTTCCCCTTCTATTCCATCACTTGCCTAAATGTTTCAGGTTTCAGTCATCGGCCTTAACTCTTAACCCTTATCATTTTCCTTTTGTAAGCAATCAGTCCTCCCCCTCGATCACCAAAGTTTTGATAAATCCTTTGAAAAGTGACTAACTGTTGATGTTTTAGAATTTAGGGATTGACCTTCCTCCTTACCTCTTTCCATCACTGCATCATAAGGTATAATACTTCTGCTCAATCCTTGATGTCTTTCCTTAGCTTTTGGAGATCAGGTCTCTCATCAACCTTCTATCTTATCTCTTTGATAAGACTAATGCCTTCAATGAACAATCCTCGATCCTTGGCGGTGTAAGTATTTGGCCTTTTGGAGTTTGAACTTTCGTCTTACCCTTTATCACATTCTGCTGAAAGACATAAGTCTTCCTCTTGACTCCTTACTCTCGACTCCTAATGCCTTCTTCCTCTTCACCCTCTTTCAAATCTTTCCATTTTTCCTTTTATCTTCTCGTTCCTCTAGCAAGCAGTAGACTCGAAGCCCGATGCTTGACATAAGTTCTCTTTCGGGACTCAATATTTTTACATTCTTATATTAATTGTCTTCGTTAGGAAATATGTTGCAAGCTTGACACTCGATGTCCAACGAAGATGGTTTCGTGAGCTTATGAACATTTTAATGATTGAACCAAGTATTGCTTCGGGCCCAAAACTTTGATAGATTGACATGATTTTTGTTGTTGGCACCATTAATACTACAACTACCCTCTCAACTACTATATTTAAGTTTTAGGGCTACAAGAGTGGTGTTTAATGCATTTTTCAACAATGCAAGTAAGGAAAAATGATGCCCATACTTTATGGTTCAAAGACATCCTTTCTTTCAAAAATTGTCCCTTGGTAAAGATTTTTTGCAGATTTGACAAGGATTTTGTTTCTCATTTGTGTGCTCATTAATGAAAGGGCATGACTTCATAGTGTGTGGTGACCATGTGAATATGACACAATCTGACATGGGAGCTCGAGTATAGTTTCTCACACTTGTGGCTCTTTCTCCTAGGGTTTCTTAATGATGCAACAACATATATAAGTTTCAATTAAAGAAAGGGAAGATGAGGGTGAAAAGGATAACATTTTTATGAGAGGAAAACATTTGCAAAACCAACAAAAGAGATATATTCATAGGAAACCTTAGTTTTCAACTTTCATTTTTTGGGTATAGTTATTTTTAGAATGTAATGATATGGGTTTTCTCACAAACCTATAATAACACTTGTAAACTTTAAAGAATGATTGATTAAAGGTTACAAAATAAACCTAAGTTGAGTGTCTTCTCATGTATGGTATTCATTTTGATATGTATGTTGTTTAGTTTTTCAACCAAAGTTCTATAAAATCCTTGCAAAGCTCTTGCATAGTATATTTTCAATATATTAAAGGAAATGTATGGGTATACTTGAGGATTACTAAGTAGACTCTCTTAATTCATGGAACCATTTATTTTATTTTCAAATGAATGTGTAGAGCCCATCTTTCCTATACATTTTGAAAGACAGTTTTTTTTGGTGACTTGATTAAGCCACCACCTTATTTATGGTTATTGTATATTTTATTAAACTTAGAGACACTATTGCCTAATGGATAAAGGCACTGGTATGTGATTGATTTTTCCTCCTATCATCCTCAACACACTCCAAACACATCAACTCAAACAATTTAAAAGTTTTATTTTCTATATGTTTTACTACCATGTTTGGAAGAATATAGCAATACAAGGGTGTATCATAAACATATTATCAGACACTCATATGGTAGATTATGTGTTAATTAAGTGTTCATCCCTATTATCTCAAGCTAGCACATAGGTATATTTTAACCCCTGTATTGGGATACATTGTGCAATGAGTATAGTTTGCTATAAGGTATTGTTTAAGTGTTTCCATCATCAATTAGGCACTTTAGCAAGAAAACCCCTTGTTCTTTCCAATTTAGAAGTGAAGGAGGTCTTACCCACCTCAACCATTGGTCCTTAATTGCCCAACCTAAAGATAGGTTTGTGGTAATCCTCCTAGGTTTGACACCCATGACACCTAGAATATTGTCAAGCCTTAGGGATTTGGGGCCTACAACTCTGGCCACCAACACTAACAATGGACAAGAAAAAGAAAATTGTAGTCAGAAAACAATTCCCAATACAATTAGCACATGAATGAGCTATACGTCATTCAAAAGGACTTACAATGTAGCGTTTGATCCAACTTGTGTGAGACAAAATGGATTAGCATAAACAACATTGTCACAAAACAAATCAATTGAAACATTATTTCTTGTTAACCCTCTCAATAGTAAGCATTTTAAAGTGAAAAATATATTAAAAATTGAAATATCTTGTCTTGATTCAAATGGATAGTGGAAATTTGAAAATGTTGATATGTTCTTCAATAACATTTCACAAATGCTTCCCTGCACATTGAATACACATAAATTATGTGCACATAAAAGTGACATTTTGAACAACCATGATATAATGTCATTTGATATCTTGTGTTTATAAGAAACACATATGCAACCCTTTGAAACATATAATCTATCTGAGCACTTTAAGTGCTTTCCTACATATAACATACATGGGATAATTACTTTAACTGTAACACCCCTCCATTTTGGATGTTTGGATCGGCAATGTTTTCCTCGTAATGCTTTGTGTCTGATTATGCTTTGACTTTGGAACTTGGTGATTATTTGATCGGGAACTAATTAGCGATGCGTATGTTATATTATATTTTGATGTGATGTTATTTTATTCTGATGTTATCTTTATGACATGCTTTGGATTAACTAAGAAGATATTTGATTTAACGATGTTTTATGCTTGTGATCATATCATTGATGTTAGAATCGTTAGTTAGTAATTGTGTATTGGTGAAGGGGACGAGATTGTATCACTCGCTTGCAAGTGCCCTACGATTCTGAGATTTCCTCTTCATGGTGTGTTTGATCATTTTATATATGTATGCATGTTCGATGTACTCTTTGGTTGCAGGTTGACAGGTACATGACATCGACTCCACCTGGTTCACAGGTTTGAGCGTGTCCATTGACCAACGAAAACTGATTGAGAGATAGTAGCTAGGTTTTCTGCGCCAAGTCGTCACCCTAGTCATAGTGTGTTATCGAGTTGTTGTCGGGTTAGTTGTTTTAATTTGGTCAATTTCAAATTGTGTATTTATTTATTTGCAAATTATAGAGGTTATTAAATGGCTTGCGTAGTTAAATTGATGTTTAAATGTATTTATTTGCAATGTTGAAACGTCATTTATTTTATTGATTGATTTGATTTAATTAATAAAATTAGATTAAGGGTGATTTATTAAATGTGATAGTTGATTTGGCAATTGTTGGATATTAGGATTTAATTAAAATATAAATATAAATCATATTTGGATAGTTGGAATTTTAGCTTGATCACTAAAAAGATGAAGGGAACGAATTCGGTAGGCGCAACAGGGGAGAAGACAGAAAGGGTGGCGAAAGGGGGTGAAAAGGCTTCAGTCTAGAGGGCGGAACCCAGAGCACGATGGGCAGATGAAGTATTGAGAGATGAGTTTTCTACCAAGCCGGTTCAGGAGGGCAATTCCACTCATCAATGGGTTTTTTCAAAAGGGAAGGTGGATCGACTGCTGTCATCCACTCAATCGTCACCAGGTTCTCGATCACCAGAAGGCATCCCAACACATTCATTTTGGGACGGGCTCTTATGGCGATGCGTCTGGTGATCTTCAGAAAGGTTCAATTCCACGGAGTGATCGGCCACCTCGGAGGCGCAGGCCAAGGCATCGGCAGACTCCCAATCATCAGAGATCGGCTAGTTTCATTTACCCGGATAGGGAGACCATCCTCCAGGAGCCGGTCTCCTACTCCTCTCCTGCTTCAAATCCTGGAGCGAAGGTGGAGATGGTTATGCCGGAGATTGATGTGGAACATGAAGCCAAGGAAGATGCAGAAATCCTCAAGGAAAACGCCATCATTTTCCGCTTCATCGGGGGCTCTCCCAGTAGGGCTACAATTAGGAGGTGGATATTGGAGTCCTGGCAGATGGAGGTGCTTCTTAGGTTCCTACCAAAAAATGTCTTCGTTGTAGTTTTTGCTGACCCAGTTTCAAAAGAGCGGGTTTTGGAGGGAGGTGTCTGGTTCCTGGGCAATCTCCCGCTTTATATACAGCCTTGGTGTCAAAACTTCGACCCAACCAGGATCAATCCATATAATCACCCGATTTGGATTCGCCTCTACAACCTTCCGATTGAATATTGGAATGGAGAATGCCTGGAAAAGATAGGCCGCTCGCTAGGGACTCTTCTTGAAATCGACATGGAAATCATCGACGGGGACCTTTATAAATATGCCAGGCTGAGGCTTGCAGCAATCAATACAGTACTGAAGGCAATCAAATTGGTGGTTGCTAGTGGTAGTTGGATTCAGGGAGTGGAGGTGGAAGAACCTAAGTGGTTCTGTCTAAAATGCGGCTCCAGGTCTCACTGTGAGGCAAAATGCAATGGGGATCAAAAGATGGAGGAGCCTATAGATGAGATGGAGGCGGGGCACTTGAAGGATCCAGACCTTCAAATCATTCCTTATGTATCTAAATCGGTTGCCTCGAACTCGGCAGTCAAGGTGGATTCCCCCTTGGAACATCCGCAAGCTGTCCCAACCGTTTTCAGGGAGAACCCGTCGGCCAATCATTCGGGGAGGATCCTCTACTTGGACTCCCGAGGGGACTTACTGGTGACTGGGAAAGACTCTCTAGAAGATTCATAATCAGATCAGGATCCAGGAGACGAACTTGACATTGTTGAGGAGAGGTGCATCTCCCAATCCGCTGCTAATCATCTGGGCTTGGGAAAGCTCGGAAAGCTCGGTAAGCCGAGAGGCAGGAAATCTTTCAGGCTATTGAGGGAGGAGGAGGCCGTAGCAAGCAATTACCCCAGCATCAAAAAGTTTTTAAGTACCAAGGGAGGAAGGGCCTCCCTTGGGAAGCAATGAAAATCTCTACTTGGAACGTCAGGGGCCTAAAGGCCCCTAACAAGTGACGCTTGGTAAGGCGTCACCTCTCGGCCAACGTTTGTGACATTTATCTTCTTCAGGAATCCAAGCTCTCAATCTGAGGTGAGCATTTTTTTGCGTAGAATCAGACCATGGAAGGGTGTCTTCCATGAATCAGCTAGAGCTAGTGGTGGCATTGGCCTGATTTGGAAGGAGTCTGCCATTTCTGTGAAGGTGCTTTGCTCTCACCCAAGCTGGTTGGTGGCAGAGGTCTTTAGCCTGTGTCTGAATTTTTCCTTCCTTCTTATAAACATCTACGGTCCGACTGGCACCAGGGAGAAAGCGGTACTTTGGTCTGAGGTTCTGGACTTTATTATGAGTCATGCGGGGTCCAGCTTCATTTTCGGTGGTGACTTCAATGCCATGTTGGATTTGTCAGAAAAAAGCGGAGGGCTTAGGTTTGATTCTCAAAGCCTATTGGACTTCAGGAGTTTCGTTGCTATGTCTGGATTGGAGGATTGTCCAACCTCGAACGGTGTCTTCACCTGGACCAATCGGCGCAAGGACTTCACGGCCATTTTTGAACGGTTGGACAGGTTTTTGATTTCCCCAGGGTGGCGGGAGCGTTGCTCTTCCATTGATGCTCGCATTTTTCCAGTCTCCTTATCGGACCATTTCCCCATCGAGCTCCACCTAGGTGGTGTTTTTTCTCAGGTGATGTCTCCTTTCAGATTCCTCAACATGTGGTGGCGCGACCCAGGGCTCCTAGGCTTGCTGGAAGGATGGTGGATGGAGTGTCGGGTGGGGGGTTCCCACAGTTTCAAGTTTTCCAAAAAGCTTTAGCACCTGAAACACAAATTGAAAGTTTGGAAAAAAGTTAGTTTCTTGAATATTTTTTTCCGAGAAGGCCAGAGTTGAGGGCGAACTCCAGGCCCTGAACGAGAAGGTAATAAGGGAGGGCATGAGAAACGAAGAGTTTCTAAGAGAAAAGGAACTTAACTCGACCCTTTCAGAGCTCCTTAAAAGAGAAGAACTCTACTGGAGAGACAAGTCAAGAGACGTTTGGCTTAGGGAAGGCGACTCAAATACCAAATTCTTCTACGCTTCTGTCCTTGCTAGAAGAGCGGCCAACAAAATCGAAACAATCCAATCCCAAGATGGTGGCATGAAGTCGGGAAACTCGGAAGTGGGACAAGAAGCTGTCGCCTTTTTCAAAGATCTCCTTGGGAAGTCTAGCGGTGTCAGTGGTGATGGTGGCATTTTAGATGCCATAGATGTCAGGGTGGGAAGCGAGGATAATGCCATGCTAGGGGAGCCCATTGCGTTGGAGGAAGTCAAGACGGCCCTCTTCCAGCTTCACCCTGATAAAGCCCCGGGGCCAGGCAGTTTCTCTGCCAGATTTTTACAAAACTGTTGGGGCTTCTTAGGATTTGATCTTTGGCAAGTGGTCAAAGAGTTTAGAAAGTCCAAACGCTTCATTAAGGACCTCAACAACTCTGTCATAGCTCTTATTCCTAAGAAGACAGATTGCAGAACGTTTGGGGACTACAGACCTATCTCTCTCTGCAATTCGGTGTATAAGGTCATCGCTAAGGTTCTGGCAAATAGATTGAAGAAGCTCCTCGGAAAGATTATCTCCCTAGAACAAAACGGTTTCATCCCTGGCAGAGAGATTATTGACAGCATTATAATTATCAACGAGGTGGTGCACACGTTAAATTCAAATCACACAGCTGGAATGGTTATTAAGCTCGACGTGAGTAAAGCATATGATAAAGTCTCTTGGACCTTCCTGCTCAACGTCATGAAGTGGCTAGGTTTCAGTGAGCATTGGCATGCTTTAATGTGGCACTGTATTTCCTCAGTGCGTTTCTCCGTCCTCATCAACGGATCCCTACACGGATTCTTCAATTCTTCCAATGGCCTCCGTCAAGGTGACCCCCTGTTGCCAGCTCTTTTTGTTATTTTGGCGGAAGTGCTTAGTTGTGCTATCAAACGGCGAAGGCTTCGGTTGGAATGGAAAGGCATCTCAGTGGCACCGAACGTGGAACCTCTCACCCATACCCAATTCACCGACGATACTTCTCTGTTTGGAGAGGCCAGTCTAAGAGAGGCAAGATATATCAAGGCTACTCTAGCTGAGTATGAACATCAGTCGGGGCAAGTAATGAACAAAGAAAAATCCGAGATTTACTTCTTCAGTGTAAAGGCTGATGTTCAGAAAGCTATCTCGGATCTTCTTGGCTTTCAGATTGATTCCCTTCCAGCAAGATTTCTCAGCGTTCAGGTTTTTGAAGGAGCCTGCAGGACAAAACATTGGGAGGAGATAATAACCAAATGTAAGAATAAAGCTTTGTCTTGGAAGAACTCCTGGTTGTCCCTGGCGGGCAGGATTACGTTGACCAGATTAGTCCTTTCTGCCATCCCCATATTCACAATGGCATGTTACGAAGCCCCAAAGAAGATTGAAGAAAGTCTCGAGTAGATATTAAAAAGGTTCTTATGGGACGGTTCGAAGGAGGTGAAGAAAATTCCCTTAATAAGCTGGGAGACTGCGTGTAAGCCTAAGTTTGAAGGCGGGGCTGGCTTAATGCGGATGGGCATTCAAAACACCTCGCTGGGGGCCAAACTTGTCTGGAAATTCTTTAGACACCCTGATAAGTTATGGTGTCATATATTACAGAACAAGTACTTGGATAGCGATGCCCCATCTAGGATTCTGACGACTGAAAATCTCAAGGGCAGATCGACCATTTGGAAATTTATGTGCAAATGTCGCCCTCTAATCACTGACCATCTCTCCTGGAAAATTGGCAATGGTCTCTCGGCTCGGTTTTGGACTGACTCTTGGAATGGCTATCAGAGTCTCGTTGTGCAATTCGATCTTGGTCATGTGGTCGATCGTTTGGAGGGCGAGGGAGGCATAGATGTCAGAAATTACTGCGTTTTGGAAGCAAACAGTGGCGGTGGGAGGGTGAAGTGGAAACCTTTGGAGTCTGCCCACCTTTGTCAGGAGCTATTAACGGAGATCCGAGAGGTGCTCAACGGCCGGGTGGTGTGCATTTCTAACAGTGCTGACTCCATCGTCTGGTGTGGGTCAAAATTAGGGGATTACTCCGCTAGGCTTGGCTATTGAATGCAGATGGAGTCCAGAGCTATAGTCGACTGGATGGCTATGTTGTGTTGGAACCCAGTTGTTCTTCGCAAGGCCGGGGCGTTTCTCTGGGTTGCCTTACACCATCGGTGCCTCACGATGGATAGACTGAGGCAGCTTGGTTGGGTTGGACCCTCTTGACGCGTTTTGTGTGAACACGCTGAGGAAGATGCTGACCACCTTTTCTTATCCTGCCCCTTCGCTGAGGGCTGCTGGGATTGGATTCATTCGTCTCTCCTTATTCAGGGTCCTCGTCAGATCAAGTTACGGAACTTCTTGGAATCCTGGCAGTTAGGAAATAAATTTGGTTACTGGCATGGGATTTGGATTCTGATTCCTTCGTTGGCAATCTGGCATTTGTGGAAGGAAAGGAACAGAAGAATTTTTAAAGGTGAGGCCCTGGATATCTCTAAATTTTTAGGTAAGCTTAAGGAGGCTGTCATAGAAGTGGCGAATAACAGAATTAAGCTCAGTTCAAGTTCGCGATTTTCAAAATGGGACGAAATGATTCAAAACAAGTGGGGCAAGCTGAACCGGCTCAAGTTGGGTCCGTTAGTGCATAGAAAAATTGATAGGAAGGCTATTCGGTGGAAGGGACCAAAGGATCTTCAGTGGAAGTTGAACTTCGACGGGGCGGCAAAGGGAAATCCCGGGCCTACTGGGGCAGGATGCATTATAAGAGATCATTTGGGGCACTGTGTTTGGGCTGCTTCCAAGTCCTTAGGTGTCTGCTCCAACAATGTGGCAGAGATGGAGGCATTGTTAATGGGTGTTCAGTTGTGCATCAGTAAAGGGATCAATTTGGTCGAGATTGAAGGAGATTCAATGGTTTGTATTCAAGCGGTTATCAATGGAAGGTCTCCAAGCTGGCGCTTGGATTGCTGGGTGGCTCAGATTAAAGAGCTCATTGGTTTTTTGAGCAACTACAGGATTGGACACACATACAGAGAAGCCAACAAGGCTGCGGATTGCTTGGAAAAAGCTGGTGTCTATCAGTTGGTTGAGCAGATCATCGAGCCCAATGCTGATCGGTGGGAGGGTCTTTTTGAGATAGTGGCTCAAGATTTTCTTAAGTAGCCTGCTCGTTGCTTGGCATGGGGGAGGTCTTTTTCTCCTGGCGGGTTTGGGGTTTCTGGTCGACGATCTTCGTTGTTTGCTTTGCCAGCCCCTGTTGCTTCCCGATGGTGGCCTCGGGTTTGTTTTTGTGCGGAGGGGAGGAGAGTGGTTCTTCTTTGCTTTCTTCATCTGTCTGGAGTTTGTTTTTTTTGGGCGTTTGGGCATTCCCTCGCCCTTGGCTTTCTTAATTTTGTTTGTTTCGGGAGCTATCCCCTAGATAGCATTCATATATAAAAATAAAATAAAAAAATATTTGGATAGTTGGAGATAAATTAAAATAAATAAATAAATATAATGAAAATATGTTTTATTTCACTTTTGGAAATTATTGAGAAAGTAAATTATTTGCAAAGAATGTATTCTTTTGTTTTAAAGAATTTTGAAAATGCATGAGATTTCAATTAGAAATTAGAAATTTGTTTTAAATTTAGAAAATGAAAATATCCTCCAAATTTTGCAATAAATTTAGTGGGTGGGGATATTTTAGGGGTTTGACCAAATTGGGGAAACTCTATTTGGAGGAATTGCTATTTCATTTTGATTTTAATTTGAAAATTGGGGAAGAAAGGAGGAGCAAAGATTTGGCCTTTTTGTTCTTGGAATCTTGAAGAAGTAAGGGGATTTTCTTGGTGGGCTGAAAAGAGATCTAAAAGCTCCAATTAAATCCTTCTATTTGTGGAAAAAAAACCAGGTTCCTCCATTTCTGGTTTTCATTTTGAAAAATAAGTTTCAAATGTTCATTTTGCTGTTGGTAAATCTTCCAAAATATTGTTTAATGGAATGCAAACATATGAGAATTTGTTTTAAAACTAGAAATAGAAAACTTGGAAGGATCAAAAAGAAAGTTTTAACTTCTCTGTCAATTTGGGGAATACGCAAAAATTTTCATCATAGTATTGTGCTTTAAATTTCTTCTTCTCAGCCTTCTTCTCAAGAAAATTTGCTCAATCTGACTGTGTAAGGGTAGTTTGAAATATATTTATATTCATTTAAATTTTGCATATAAGTTTATAGCTTTGGATGAGAAGACTTTTGTTTAAAAGAATTGTGTTTTTTTTTACAAAATAATTTATGTGTTTTTTGTTCTAGTTTTTTTACCAGAATAGGGGATTATTTGTTTGTTTAAAATTATATAAAATTTGAATTTAAAATAAAAAAAAATTTGCTTTGTGGTGGGGCGCTACCCACAGCCACCCCCCATCCATGGAGGTGCTGGCTGTGCAGCGCTCCCCATGGTTGGGGAGGGGTTGTGTCCCCTGTTGGGGGCTGCGCTACAGCCAAAAGGCCAAAGGCCTTTTATTTTTATTTTATATTGTTTATTTTTATAAATTTACTTTAATTTAATTTTTTTATATATATTATATTATATGTTTAATATAATATATATATATATATATTATATATAAATTTTATTTTATATATATATTATATATAAATTTTATTTTATATATATATAATATATATATTATATGTAAATATTTTATAATATTGTTTAATTAAATTTTGATTTAATTAAAGTAGATTTTAAATAATCAAATACTTTTATTTTAAAAGTTGATTTTTTTATGAGTATATGTAATTAGGAAAACGAAAATTAATTATTGTTTTAAAATCCTTAAAGTTGTCAGCGTGATTATTTACTTGATGTCCTGTGCGATGTAATTGTTTGACTCGGGTTTAGGAAACCCTAACATTAGTTGTTGAGTTGTTTGAAATGCTTTTAAATAATGTTTTCGTTCATTCTTGATGTTGGGAAAATGGGGTCAAATGTTTAGCAAGTCTTCCAGAAGAGTTCTCTAGGATGGGATGTTTCTTGTAGTGGTTTGTTTTGAGAATCGCCTTGGGAAATGTGTAGAGTTTTATTATGTTGTACTTGGTTTCCACGAACGGGGATTTGTGCCTCCTTGGGATTGGGAGAGGGTTATGTGGTTGTGCCTCTTGGGAAGAAGGGATTTTGTATCTTCATTTCCTCTAGTGTTTGGAGAGGGTTTGACCTGTGTTTCCTCTAATGGTTGGAGAGGGTTTTGACCTTTGTAGCCTCCAGTGTTTGGTACTTTTGTTTCCTCCTGTGTTTGGAGTGAGTTTCCTTTATTTGTTGCCTCCTTGGTTTGGAGAGTTCGTATTATCCAGTTACCCATTGGTTGTGGTCTTTGTACCGTATGTGTTGTCGATAGGAGAGTGGCTCTATGTGGGAGTCCTACACACAGAGGGGCGCCAGGGTAACTCACTTAGGGTTTAAGTAAGTGATAACTTCAAAAGAATTAATGAAAAAACTCTCAAACTAATTAAGATAATTATTGCCTCTCATAGCTCATTCGCTTTTAAGTTTTGAGATGAGACGAGAAGCGCAGTTGGTATGAGGGTCCGGTGGCTGGTAGAGTTGAGCCTAGATAGCCCAAGATGTGGGTTCGGTTGCCTTAGACAGTTGAGCCAGGGTAACTCATAGCAATTGTCGCGTGACACTCTCTCTATGTCAACTAGAAGTCAGTTTGTTGTACTGCGTAAATGATCCTTGTTCTTTGGAAGCATTGTAACCTTGTGTTAAGTGATATTGTGATTGTTGAGGTTTTAGTTTAGTTATGTTTTTTGCCTGTGTCTAGAGGTAGATGGTCTTGTTTAGGAATTCCTGGTTACTATCTCCTAGCGCGGGGGGTGAGCCTTTGGGTATCACATGGTTGGGTGGAACATGCACCTTAATCCGTTGGTTTTCTTCTTGTTCGTGTGGGCGAGATTTCCAGTTGGAGAGCTCGTGGGATCTAGTTTCTTGTCATTCTTTATTCATTTTGTTGATCTTGTATTTTATTACCCCTCATTTGTTATCGAGGTGGAGTTTGTAATATGTAATCATGATTATTGGATTTATCTCATTCAGGGAATGAGTGTTGTAATCTTCTTGTAAATTAATTGTTATTTGAAATCAAGTGGTATTTATGATTCTTGAATTAATTAATCTTGTTTGGAATGTATGTGTTCTTAATGCTTTAAGTAATTTTAATGTTTTGGGTAATTCATGTTTCTTGTTTGGGTTTAATTAACTCAGTCTCGCATCCTTAGGGGATTGGTTGGAAATGGTTAGAGAACTTGCATGTTTATTGTTCCTTTTAAAAAAAAAATTAGTTCGTTTGTGTAGTAGTTTGCAACTTCCCCTAGGGTTGCGTGGCGGGGCGTTACATTAACTAAAAAATAATCATCTAGTGTCTAAAACAAAAGAACACCTAATAGTAAATGGTGAAGCCAATACAATAAAAATAGATCTACAAAATATCAACTCCATATATATATATTATATATGTAAGACCCAATACATTAGTATTAGAAATTTTAAAATGATTAAGAAAATAATTATAGATGTAAATACAAAACATGTTTTATACATTATGAGAAATTTCAATATTGACATGTGCACTTAAAATAAAACAAGAAGAATAATTTTGAATCATATGTAATCTTACAATATGCATTTCTTGTTGGACAAGTCACACACTATACTAACCAGTTATTGATCATATTTGGTCTAATGTAAATGTACAAAGAGTTTATGTTTATAAATCCGAGGCATATTGGATTGACCTTCTTGCTACTTCTATTAAGTTTGATCCCAATGAGCAATAAATGCAATAGTATCTGAAGACCATGAATCTAGTTCAATATGTAATAAGCATTTGTGATAAAGCATTGAATAGTTGATATTAACATATGTCAAATGTTAGCCACTTCTTTTGTGCTATGCATTTGTTTTGCTCTTTTTATAATTATGTTAATGCATTTGTGATGAAATGTGCTATGACAATAAACACTCAAAATAATTTTTCTATCTTGATGATAGCAATCAATACATTGTATAATTTATGTTATAACAAAAAAATAGCTAGTTAAGGAGTTAGAATGACTAGAAAAAATAAAAGAGAAAATTTAACACTTGTATACAAATTTCTTTGGTTATGTGAGAATGAAATGTTGTTTTCAACTTTTCCATACCAATCAAGTGGTGACTGGTATGCAGTTATGATTTGCAGTACTTGTAATAATTTCATTGTCCAATATTTACTTGTGACACTGCATAAGAAGAATGGAAAGTAGTAACATGATTGCGATGCAGAAGAAGAATCATTGACATATTTATACTAGGTATAATTCAAGTAAATGATTTTATACATGAAAATAATAATTGCATATCTACTGAAGATCTTGGTGCCTGTAATAATTGATAAAGAAAAAAGAACACAAGAAGTTCTTCATGTTGATCTCATAGATATAAAGGCTGAAATGTGGAGAAATATAAAGATAAAATAATTCTTGGCATTTCAAATTTCTAAATTGGCATACTTGTTTTTTAGGCCATTCCACACATTTCATGTGTAGACTATAACTTCATACCAATCACTACCATTAAAAAATTGCTTACAAGGAAGCATGACTATGCTTTATGCTAAAACACAAGGTTTCCAATATTTAATTGATATAAAAGACGATGACTTTGCGATGGATACAATGCAGGTGCAATTTTATTTTGAAGCTAATGTTGTGATAACCTCATCCATATATTTAAAGTTAAAGTTGAAAAAATGTAAACTGTTTACAATAACAAACATTTACAAATCCATTCAAGTTTGTTGGATGAAATTTTGTTGATAGAAGATCAAATACAAAGAAATGAATTGCAAGGGTCAACTCAAATTTATTGACAGGTTGAATGATAAAAGAATAGTGCACAAATTGAAGGCATTGCAACAATCAACATCAGAAGTAATCATTTCAAAATTGTTACCTTTCTAGATTTGCAAGGTTAAGAATTTTCTATTTAACATATGTTAAAGATTCATGGAACTTTGACAATGCCCAACCCTTTTTGTGATCCGTTCAATGCATTTTGTACAAATTTGACATGTATGGATCACTTGAAACTAAAAATGTATACTATATCATTTGCAATGAAGACATTGTCTTTCCTTGAACAAGAGATCAATTGTTCTCATGGTGATCCAATCGTTCATACTCTATTACTTGTGTGCAACAAGCCATTTCTCACTCTATCATCTACTAGCTCTCTTCAACGATAATATGGAGTCTCTATGAACATGTATACATTATGTTTGAATATGATTCTTTTAGTATATATATAACTATGTGAATTGTGTCCTATATAAATCTATAATAACTAAACTATACATGTTGTCAAAGGTTACATTTTGACATGATATGTTTAATCACTTCTTTCTATATTTTTTTAATGCATTATTTAAACCTCAAGAACATGTACATATTTCTATCACTAACTAAATTTAGAATGACTAGTCTAAGAATACTACCTAGCACTACACAACAGAAAATCAATACAATCCTAAATGTTTTTCAAATAATTTTAATTAATATATTGCAGCCAAAATTTTCTAAACTATTAGTACCAAGCTTCATAGATATCCAAACCAACTTGGGCCTAAAGGAACTTATGCAAAATCTTAATGGTTTTATGTCAAATATAATATAACATTTATCTTACATACTATTTTTAAAGCTAATGTGTTTATCAATGTTTACTTTATTAGAACATGCATCTAAGAAATAAAGAATCAAGTTTGAAGAAACCAAGTATTTAACAAATCCATAATTATTGTAATTTCTAGCTTATTTGATAAGTTTGTGTTCAAATTCATAAGTACAAGTAATCTTAAAAGTCTACCAAACTAAAGATGTTTATGAAGATTGCTTTATAAGGCATTCTAGATCCATTATGAATGAACTTGAACATGTAAGATATCCTATAATTCTTAGCTAATTATAAAAATATGTCAAATTAACAGTTTGCATATCTACGATAGAATATTTCAAATTTAAGATTTATGCAAAATTTTAACCCTAAGAACTCTATTAATAGGAATTAACAATAAATTCTATTTAGGATTTCATTTTGGATTAAAACTTAAATTTTGAATCTTGCAAATCCATGAAACTCAAAAACATGATAACAACCTATGTACAATTTCCTTGTTCAATTTTTTAGCTTAATAATCATAACCAACCCCTTTGGCCTTAAATCTGAGCTCAAAATTTCTACAATCAACATCTTTGCTAGGTATTTCTCCCCTATGCCTTGTAATAGGTTTGTAAAAAATATGTTGTATAGTTTGTTGTCATGAACATGCCCTCCTTCCCAATTAATAGCTCCAAAAACTTTCAATATAGCCTAATCCCCCCCATTATCATTTATTTGAAACAACCTCCTAATCTGAGCCTTTACATCCTTTGTGTTGCAGGAACATACTAGCTCTATAATACCCCATTTACCATCCTTTCAGTCTCCTTTCCCAATTGTTGCTATCAACTAGTTCCATTGAAATTCATTGATTTTTTTTTTCTAAGTTCTCTCATGATATATCTAATTATATCTTATGGATTTGATGTTTATCCCAAAGATGAGATTGCCTCGCATTGTGATTCAATACTCAATACTTTGATTGGAGTTCCACTCACCACCTACTCCAACAAAAGCAAGAGTGCAAATCTTGATATTTCTAAAATCCTCTTATCATTTTTCATTTGTCTTCTCTAATTCTAAGATGTCCTCCAAACCCCACAAGCTAGAGGCACTATTTGCAATGATATATCTATCTATGATCAACTCCCCAATTTGTGAGGAAGTATGCAACCTTATTTGACTCACAATAGACATGTGAGAGCGAAAAGTCTTCTAAAACATGTAACAATTCCATTGAAATATGTAATATACTAGTAATCGCACCTTGGTGTGCAATGGGTACACCCATATTTTTTTTTAATTTGGAATTTGTACAAATAGAGCTTAGTATTTGACATTAAGTACAACATAATGTAATTGTGAAATGATTTGAACTAAGAAGAAAACCAATTTGAAATAAATATTTGTTTTGTGTAGGAAAGTGGAATATTATGAGCCACCACTTGTAGCAGAGTTGGTTGGGGCTTGGGGTTTGCATCCCTTGAGGTCATAGGTTTGACTCTACTTCATAGTGGGAAAGGTGTGGGTTAGTAAATAGTGTGCCAGTTCCTGCTCCATTGATCTAGGGTATAGGAATGGACTTTGCCACAAACATTTTAATTCCACTCCAAAAAAAATTGCACTATGGACTGTCCATGGAAGCCTAATGACTATATTCCTAATAGTGACAGGCCTTCCCATGGCAAATACCCCCATGGCCCCCTAGGTTATGGTTGGAATTATGCATAGGAACATGGGCCTAATCCACATTGTCATCATCTACGGCAAGGCACATTTGCTATTAGACATAGATTCACAAAACCTAATTGGGCGCCATTTCGTTCCCATCGATTTTTGGTGCGAGAAAAGCAGTCGGTATTTGATATCTGTTGAGATGATAGAGAAAATAACATGCAAGCAAGAGATTGAAGTTTTACGAAGAATCCATCCTATGAGTGTAACCCAACATTTTTGAATCACTTCTATAAAGATTTTGAAGCTGATATGAGATCTTATAAGTAAGGAAAAGATGCTTCACATGTGGGTACAAATTTGTGAGGTGCTCCCTTCAATCCAATGGTACTAGGGAATAATGGGAAGCCATTTTTGCATAAGAAATGAAGGTGAACAAGGGGTTTCTCAGGTGGGAAAAGAGAAGCAAAGAAAGGAAGTTGATGGAAAGAGTATGCCTCAAAATAAGTATGGGAATAAGTTAGGGTAGATTCAAAAGCCATCATTACATGCAAATAAAGATGTGCCACCGAAAAGGGTTTGTTCAGAATAAAGAAGATGCGAGAAGAGGGTTTGTTTAGAGTAAGGAGGAGAAACAAAGAGATAAAGGTCATGTGAATGACTCTTTTCAAGCTAAAGAGCAGAATGCTCACTAAGAATTGCAAAATAAGCATTTTAATGGGAAAGCTACATCTCGGAAAAAGCAGAGAAGGAGAAAAAAAACTTTGAAAAAAAAAAGGAAGAAAGCAATCAACAATAAGAATTCGACTTTACAATGGAGGAAAACGTAGTCTCCAAATGGGAGGGCTATCAAGTCAAAAATGACTTAAAGAGAAAGCAGTTTTGGATCAACAAAAAGGCCATCAATAATTATCTAAGCAATGCGTGGAGATTGCAATCCCTGATGATCTTTTGGAACCCTAGATCCAAGATCTTCACCATAGGGTATTAGTTGGTAATTTTTGGTAGTTATCGTTGGATTTAAGTAATTTGTAGGATTTATTGTTTGTTGAATGGGAAGTGGTTAGCAAAGTTTTCTACCTTGATAAAGATAAGGGTATTTTCGTTGTGATTTTTTTGAGAAATCATATAGAGATGTTGCTTTTAGAGTAAAGTCTTGGGATTTTTAGGGTACTGGTTTGTTTTTATAGCCTTGGCACCCAAACATTAAACTGCAAGATTTAGTCATTAAATTTGTTCTTGCATGGATTCAATTGAAAGATCTTGCATTGGAATACATGGAATTGAAATTAATAGAAATAATGGCAAATCAGATTGGATTTTTTCTGTCATGATAAGGATTTTTTTACAAATCCATCAAAACTAGTTAGGAATTGTGCCCTATTAGATGCAACTAAGATTTTTCCATCCCATATTCATCTTGTTTCAAAATATGGAAAGTGGGTGCGAAATGTGATTATTGAAAGTGCAGATAATGCTTGTGGTAAATGCCATGATTTGGGGCACACTAGTGTATATTTTCATGATTTGGAGTGACATAGAGGAGATTGTCAAACAATGGAGAGCTAAAAAATGTTAGGACTTCAAATGGTGCCCTACAATCATAAGACTAAATCTGTAGAAGGGAAAGATGCTCTAGTGTCTTTATTTTCCACACTTGTAGAATCAAATGTTGCTTTTAATCCTCAACCTTCACTAGTCAAGGTCGATCAGAAGTGAAATGATTAAATCTTCTGCCTTGATTCTAAAACACAAATTTTTCTACACTTAAGTTGAAAAAGCAATATTTTCTAGGTAAATTTTTTTCACAATCATTACATTTATATGATCCTCATATTCTTGCTATTTCCTTCAATCAAGTTGAGGATATAATAAAGAAGCTAATGTTCAATGGAGGGAGGATTTTAGTTAATGCTTCAAGCTCTTTTCCGTCACACCCTCTTGAGGGTTCAAGTTTGGAGTTGGTTTCAAGGTCACAATTAGAGGGATCAAAGAAGACACATAATTTGGAAGATTTTATTGATAAAATGCTATTTTTTGTTGGTTTAGAATTAATTGAAGAGATTGCATATGAGATTATGAATGAAAGTGTCAACCTAGAGTAGTCTGGTTCATTGGAAATTCTTCAGTCTCCTTCAAAATGGGGTGAACTAGAGGATTCTAAAATGGGGTTAAATGGTAATGCAGAAGGATCTTTGTTTGTTATAACTAAGTCTCAGAATGTAGCTATAGCTAGGGAGAAAGAGAATTTAGCAAAATCAACAAATCTTGTTGTGGTTGATAGAAATGTCGATGCAAAGAATGTCTTAGTAGATAAAAAGTGTTTGGCGGTTTTTTATTACTCACAAACTTTGTCAATCTCACAAACACTGAGTTCTCAACCGGTGTCTTTGAAAACCCCAGGTAAAAGAGGAAGGAAGAGGAAGTCATATGTCACAAAGATGAAAGAAAAAATTGTAGCACGGGTGCAAATTATGTTGGAAAATAAATTGTTGTATTTAGCTAACAAACGACTGAGGAGAGCGTGTTGCTCTCCCTGGTATCAATGAAAATTTTATCATGGAATGTCAAGGGCATTAATTGTTGGAAAAACAAGGACAAACAACTGAGAGGGGGAGGGGTGAATCAGTTGTCACAAAATAATAAACTTTTCAAAGTTTACTTAAATTAATCTTAGATCTAATGAATAAGCAATTAACACATTAGAGAGATAGAGAACACCAATATTTTTTTATGTGGAAACCCTGTTAGGGGAAAAACCACGGTGGATGTTAGTCCACAATATTATACCTTGCTAAAAGTATAATGAAAACAATAAAGGGGAATGCACATGCATTTAGACACACTGCCTAGAGCTCACTGCTCAGTTAAAAAAGGGGCTCACTGGCCAACAATACAGAATAGGATTAAATCCGGAGGGTACGAACTGAGAAAATAGCTTTTGCACAAGCTTGATTACAGTTCCAATTAAGCACATAAAAATCCTTCACTTTTCACTCAAACTACTTCACACTTCACTTAGTCTTCTTCACACTCTGCTCTGCAATCAAATGATATTCACACATACACACATAGGAGCACACCCAACACACATTACACTAATAAAACAATCGCTCTTATATATCCGCATCATGGATTACATCAACAACTTAGTCAGCTAGAAAAATAAAACATATTTGCAATGCCGGCCCAAATTTACAATTAAATTTTCAATGTGGATCTAAACACCATCGGCCAATACAATGATGCAACCCAAAACAATATTCATGAGTGCACCGAAAATTCAAATTTTACTTTTCAAGGATCCACAACACATTACCACCATCATGTTAGCTAGGAACATGAAAACCCAAATGTGCACAAGAAAAATCTTCGACCACGAGCACACCGATCAATGTGGGCTTACAAGAATTATGGAGAATGATCTAGAAGCATCCAAGAACACTGGGAACTAATAGAGAAGCATTCACAACAATTGAGATTATTAGAATCACACAATCTTCACTCAGGAACAGTGATAGAGACCACATAAATACTGTCAGACCACAACATGATCAAATCAAGATGTGGACCTCTGAAACTTCTGGTAGATGATCTATATACTCTAAAAAATAAACCCTTTAGTCCACAACAATTGATCTCCAATGTATAGAACATGACACCTTCATGACCTTCATAGTTCCACTAGCAACATGCAACTCTGTAACTCTTCTTTTCACAATTTTCTCTATATCCTCGACATATACAGTCTTCAATACAATGATGCTAATAGTGTTGACAACAATGAAAACCACATATCGGAAACACACCCTCAACATCCAACAATCTCCCCCTTTGGCATTGATGGCAACACATGATGTGAAAAATGCCATTAGCACAGTTGTACTAACTCCCCGTTAGATTTTGACTCCTCTTCTCAATTTCTCTTCTCCCCCTAAAAATATTTTTCACATTAATCTTCTCCCCCTTTGACATCAATGGAAAAGGTAACCATGAACTTTCCATATACAGGCTCTAAACCACATATCTGCACATTTGACTCCTCCTCCTAAGTAGCAGCCACAAAGAAATCAATCTAGATCAAAATATAACAATGAAGCTCATGAATTGATGCAAATAAATGCATCTTTTAGTTATTATCAGGAGGGGTAATCACCCCTAGCATTCCTCTGAGATACTCAAAAGTATCCTTCAGTAATGGCTTAGTAAAGTTGTCTGCAATATGTTCTTTGGTAGGCACATACTCCAATATGACTTCTTTCTCATTCACCTTCTCCCTCAAGAAGTGAAACTTGATTGATATATGTTTTGTCTTAGAGTGTAGTACCGGATTCCTCAAAATATTTATTGCACTTGAATTGTCACAATATATGGCAATAGGTTCTTCATATACCACCCTGATATCTTTCAACATATGTTTCATCCATATTACTTGAGTACAATTATTGGCACTAGCAATATATTATGCTTCAATAGTAGATAGAGAAATAGAATTCTACTTTTTGCTCAACCAGGACACCAAATTCTTCCTTAGGAAGAAAGCACCACCACTAGTACTTTTCCTATCATCTAAATCTCCAACCCAATTTGCATCAGTATATGTACTCAAAGTGAGATCATCATCATTTGGATACCAAAGTCTAAAGTCAACTATTCCTTTCAGATATCTGAAGATTCTCTTAACACCAGTCACATGTGATTCTTTTGGATCAACCTAAAATCTAGCAACCATACATACAACATTCATAATGTCTAGTCTAGTCTGGGTCAAACAAAGCAATCCATCGATCATTGACCTATATCTAGTTTGATTTTCCTTAGGAGAATCATCATTCTATGTTAGCTTGCATCTTGTCACCATGGGAGTACCAACTGGCTTTGATTCTTCCCTCCCAAATTTCTTCAGTAGCTCTTTCACATATTTGGACTGAGATATGAAAATTCCCTTGTCTAACTGGGTAACTTGCAATCCCAGAAAGAACTTCATTTCTCCAATCATGCTCATCTCAAATTCACTCTTCATTTCATCTGCAAACTTCATACATAGATTATCATCTCCTCCAAAAAAAATGTCGCCAATGAGAACTTCTATAATTAACTCTTTATCATGATCCAACTTGAAGTATAAATTGCTATCAACAGTACCTTTATTAAATCTAAGCTTCAATAAGTATTTGTCTAATCTAGCATACCAAGCTCTAAGAGCTTGCTTTAGTCCATATAGAGTTTTCTTCAAGTGAAAAACCATGTCTTCCTTGTCAGTCAGTAGAAATCCATCTCGCTATTCAATGTATACTTCTTCTAGTTCTTCATTCAGAAATGCCGACTTCACATCCATTTGATAGACTTTATAGTTCTTATATGCAACATAAGCAAGAAATAATCTAACAACTTCAATTCTGGAAACATGGGAAAATTTTTCTTCAAAATCAACACCTTCCATTTGAGAATACCCTTTACATACCAGTCTTTCTTTATTCTGGACCACTTCACCTTTTTCATTTAGCTTGTTCTGAAACACCCATTTAGTACCAATCACATTTTTGTCTTTGGTTCTGGTAACCATTGTCCATGTGTCATTCTTTTCAATCTGTGTCAGTTCTTCCTTCATAACTTCCATCCAGTGTTCATCTTGGTAGGCTTCAGTGACATCTTTAGGTTCAATCTTGGAAATCAGACAATACTCTTCTGTAATCTTTCTTCTAGTTTGCACACATTTACTCTTTCTCCTATAATTTGATTTTCAGAATGATTTAGCTTTACATACCTTGGAACTTTAGGACTTTCTCGAGCTTCTAGTTCTTCAGTTCTTTCTTTTGTACTTGCACTTGTTTGTGCTTCCTGACTTACTTGATTTACCAGAATGAATTGAGGTTGCTTTATCAGAACATATGGAATAATCTGAAGTTGGTTCTGTGTCTGAGAATTCTTCCCTTGGCTTGTATTGTCTTCATTTGAATCACAATCATGATATCTGGATGATTTGGCAGAGTCCTCATCAACTCTGACATTTGCACTCTCAACCATTTTTCTCTGTTTTGTTATAGCATATGTAAGCCTTGCTCTTAGTAGAGTAACCTAGAAAGATTCCTTCATCGCTTCTTGCATCAAACTTTCCTATATCATCACCTCTTTTGATATAACACTTGCTTTCAAAGATCTTGAAATATTTAATAGTAGGATTATAACCAAACCATAACTCAAAAGGGGTCTTACCAGAATTACCATTAACATTTACCCGGTTCAAAGTATACACAACAGTGCTTATAGCTTCACTCCAATAGATCTAGGGCACATTTCCTTCTATCATCATTGTTCTAGTAGCATCCAAAATTGTTCTATTCTTTCTCTCTGCAACCCCATTCTGTTGAGGGGTTCGAGGAGTAGATAACTGTCTTCTGATTCCATGTTCTTCAAAAAAAGAGTTGAACTCTCTAGAGGTGAAATCACCACCTCTGTCAGACCTCAGGAATTTAATTTTTAGACCTTTCTCATTCTCTACCATAGCCTTGAAACTTTTGAACTTATCCAATGCTTCACATTTTTCTTTTAGGAAAGAAACCCATATCATTCTAGAATAATCATCAATAATAAACATAAAGTACCTTTCTCCATGAATACTTTTGACTCTGGAGGGACCACAGAGATTAGTATGTAGCAGCTCCATCAAATCATTTGAATGAAACTGTTTTCTCCAGAAAGAGACTCTAGTTTGTTTACCCATCTGACACTCCTTACAAATTGTGTTAGCAGGCTTTACTAACTTAGGTAGACCTCTTACTACTTGAGTAGAACTTACCTTGACAATGTTATAAAAATTCACATGACACAACCTCCTATGTCACAACCATCTTTCATCTACTTGAGCAATTAAACAACTCTCACTAGTAGTATTTAGGTGAAAAATATTGCCTTTTGTTTGTTTACTTGTAGCAATCATATTGCCAGAACTTCCACGTATCCTGCATCTCCTATCTTTGAACTGTAGATCATAGCCTTTGTCCACCATCTGTCCAACACTCAAAATATTGTGCTTCAGGAATTCAACATAAATAACATCATGAGTGTTATGCTTACCACCAAGACAAATAGAACCTCTACCACGAATCATGTCAGCATTGTTATCTCCAAACCTTACAACCCCACCATCATACTTTTCTAGACTTAAAAATCTTCTTTTATCACCTGTCATATGATGTGAGCATCCACTATCAACAACCCACTCATCCTTTTCTTTAACTCGGGCTGCAAGAGCTTTCTCATCTTTAGCAGATTCAGTAGCAACATGATTATTTTCAATGGTAGCAATGAAAACCCATTCATCTTCATTTCCATTATCTTTATCAGACTCATCATTAGTCACTCCTTCTTCAACAGAGTAACATTTATTTTGGAATCTAGACTTGTTAGGCTTAGATCTAGGAACTCTTTCAGGACACCTTGGTGCAAAATGGCCTATTTTACTGCAAGAAAAAAATTTAATAGGCAATACACGTTCATACTTACCTTTTCCTCTGCCTTCTTTCTCTACAATCAGTGCTTCCAACTCTTCTACCTCTCTTTCTTTATCTTCAAGTTGTTTTAGTTATTCATCATACTTGGATATCTTTCTGGAACACTCTCCCAGATTATATCTTTGCTTGTTACTTCTAGATACAGTAGCCTTGAATGCAGATTCAGTCTTCATAACAGATTCACCAAATTCACTTAATTCAAAAGCAACAAGCTTACCAACCAGCGTATCTCTTGTCATCTTTGTTACTGATCTGAGCTCTTCAATAGCATGAGCCTTCACTTTGTAGGAGGGAGGCAAGGATCTAAGTATCTTAGCCACAATTTCATCCTCATCCAGGGAACCGCTAACACATCTAATACCCATCACTATTTCATTTACTCTTTGCATAAAAGAAGTGATATTTTCATCTTCACCCATCTTCAAATTCTCATACTTTCCTTTCAAACTATGTAGCTTAGCCATCTTCACCTGTGCATCTCCTTCATACAAAGTTTCTAGCTTCGTCCAAATCTCATGAGATTTCTTTAGACCTATCACATTTTCCATCTCTGAATCTGTCAGAGCACTCACCAAAGCTTCAATAGCCCTGATATTATTTTTAGCTTCTTTGATCTCATCAGCAGTGGAGGGACCATTCTGAGGAATAACATATGGATCTTTTGTAATCTTCCAATAAGCTTCACCAATACACCATAGGTGACATTCCATCCTAACTTTCCACAATGAGTAGTTAGTTCCATCAAATCTAGGACTATCCTTCTTGTATGATGCCATCTCATATCACCTCAAGCTTTTAGACTTCTTTAGAGAAACTTGCTCTGATACCAATTGTTGGAAAAACAAGGATAGACAACTGAGAGGGGGGGTGAATCAGTTTTGACAAAATAATAAACTTTTCAGACTTTACTTAACATAATCGCAAATCTAATGAATAAGCAATTAACCATAAAAAATTAACACATTAGAGAGACAGAGAACACCAAGATTTTTTATGTGGAAACCCTATTAGGGGAAAAACCACAGTGGATGTTAGTCCATAATATTATACCCTGTTAAAAGTATAATGAAAACAATAAAGGGGAATACACATGCATTCAGGCATGCTACCTAGAGCTCACTTCTCAATTAAAAAAGGGGCTCACTTCCCAACAATACAAAATAGGATTAAATCTGGAGGGTACGAACTGAGAAAATAGCTTCTGCACAAGCCTAATTACAGTTCCAATTAAGCACAAAAAACTCCTTCACTTTTCACTCAAACTACTTCACACTTCACTCAGTCTTCTTCACACTCTACTCTACAATTGAATGATATTCACACATACACACATAGGAGCACAACCAACACACATTACACCGATGAAACAATCGCTCTTATATATCCGCATCATGGATTACATTAGCAACTTAGTTGGACAGAAAAATAAAACATATTTGCAATGTCGACCCAAATTTACAATTAAATTTTCAATGTGGATCTAAACACCGTCGACCAATACAATGATGCGACCCAAAACAATATTCACGAGCACACCAAACATTCAAATTTTAATTTTCAAGGATCCACAACACGTTACCACCATCATATTAGCCAGGAACATGAAAACTCGAATGTGCACAAGAAAAATATTCGACCACGAGCACACCGATCAATGTGGATGTACAAGAATGATGGAGAATGATCTAGAAGCATCCAAGAACACCAAGAACTAACAGAGAAGCATCCGCAACAACTGAGATTATTAGGAACATTGACATAGACCACAAAAATACTATCAGACGACAACATGATCAAATCAACATGCGGACCTCTGAAACTTCCGGTAGATGATCTAGATACTCTAAAAAATAAACCCTTTAGTCCACAACAGTTGATCTCCAATGTACAAAATAGGACACCGTCATGACCTTCATAGTTTCACTCGCAATAGGCAACTCTGTAACTCTTCTTTTCATAATTTTTTCGATATCCTCGACATATACAATCTTCAATACAATGATGCTAATAGTGTTGACATCAATGACAACCACATTTGAGCAACACACCCTCAACATCCAAAATTAATTCCCCTGACAAGAAAGCTCATATCAAGCAAAAGATTGATGCTTGTGGAGCACATGTGGTTTTGTTACAAGAAACTAAAACCTTTGAAAAGGTGTATGAAGCATTAGTAGGTAAATGAAAAAAATGGAAGTTAGTACATTCTCCTGCACAAGGAGCTTTGGGGGGTATGATCACATTGTGGGATCCAAAGATGGTTGTGGTACAACTAGTTTTAAATGAGAAGAATTGACAACTTTTAAAAATTTCACATTTTGACTTGCAGTTTTGTTTATTTAATGTCTATGCTCCAACATCTACAATGGATAAAAGACAACTATGGGAAAAGATTACACAAGTTCTGGATGGGATTAAGAATGAGAAGGTTATTGTAGCAGGTGATTTTAATGCCATTACAAACTTACAAGAGAAAAAAGGAGGCATTTTCCCACCAGTCAGAGCAATGGAGGATCTTGCATCACTTATAAAAGACAATGCCTTGAAAAATATTATGCCACAAAATGGGAAGTTCATGTGGACTAACAAGAGGCAAGGTTTTTTGCAAATTTCAAAAAGTTTAGATAGATTTTTTACTACGCCTAATTAGTTTTTGGGTAAAAGGGTTTTTTCATCACAATTTTTGCCTTTTGTTGCATCTGATCATTATGCCATATCTTTAGATATAGAAGTAAATAATTCTTCTCCTAAGGTCAAAACTTCCTTTAAGTTTCAAAAAATGTGGTTTAGTCATCCACATTTTTTGCAGTTATTGCAGCAATGGTGGGTTAGTGCTCCTTTTGTGAAAGGGTCTAGAATGCTACAATTATGTAAGAAATTGAGTCATGTTAAAACACAAATTAAGCATTGGAATATTCATGTATTTAAAAATATTTTTCACCAGAGAGAATTGGTCTTTAATTATCTTTCTGAAATCAATGAAAAGATTATAGCACAAGGTTTAGATGCCAATACTTATGAGCAAAAAAATAAATTACAAGCAGAATGGGCAGAGTTAGTGGCAAGAGAGGAATTTTATTGGTGAGAAAAATAAAGGGAATTGTGGATAAAAGAGGGTGATAAAAATACAAATTTTTTCCATGCTTATGCTCAAATTAAGAAGTCATCTGCTACTATTTTTTCAATTCAGAGTTCAGTTTCTAGAGAGTTGTTTTCAAAAGAAGATGAAATTCAAGCAGAGGGTGTTAGATTATTTTTACAGCTTCTAAGTGATCCACAAAATAAACCATCAGAATCAGCTAAGGAAGGGGTGGAACTCTTAAAAAGCATCCCAACACTAATTCAAAATGAGGATAATAACTAATTGTTGAGACCTTTTTCTCTTAAGGAAGTCAAGAAGGTGGTTTTTTTTTCGTCACTTGATAAGCCATCAGGTCCTGATGGGATCAATGCCTTTCTTTCAAAAGTGTTGGGATTTTATAGGTATTGATATATTGTTGGCTTTGGAGGAATCGAGGAAAACATGGAGAATGCTTAAATAGTTCAACACTACACATATTGCTATTATTCTGAAAGTGAAGGAGCCAATTTTTTTTGCAGATTTTAGGCCAATCTCATTATGCAATACAATATATAAAATCTTCACAAAGGCCATCTATGTTAGGATTCAACCTTTTATATCAAGAGTAATTTCACTAGAACAAGGTGGTTTCGTTCCTGGGAGGGAAACTCCGGAAGGAACATTAGTTGCCCATGAAGTATTGTGTTATGTTAAGTCTAACAATATCCCATTCTTCATTATTAAACTTGATATGATGAAGGCATATGATAGAGTGAACTTGGATTTTTTGATTTAGGTGTTGCTGAAATTTGGTTTCAGTTATAGATGGTGCAAATGGATATGGTCATGTTTAGCAAAGGCTAAGTTTTTAGTTATTATAAATGGCTCTCTAGTTGGTTTTTTTAGTTCTACTCAAGGGGTTAGACAAGGAGATCCTTTGTCTCCTTTCTTATTCATATTATTGGTTGAAGCATTAAGTAGGTCAATTCAGAAATTTCATAATCAAGGATTATGGTAGGGTATTTCTATTCCAAATACACATATTGTAGCCACACACTCCTTATTTGCTGATGATACATTGTTATTTGGAAAGTCCTCTTTGCAAGAAGCTGTACAGGTAAAGAAAATTCTTGAGAAATACACTTCAACTTCAAGTCAGAAGGTTAATGCCAATAAATATAAGATTTACTTTTTTAACACAAAGGCCTCCATTTCAAGAAAAATGATTGTAGTGTTGGGTTTCAAACAGGCTAAGTTGCCTTGTACATATTTAGGCATTCCTTTCTTCATGGTTGTAGATAGAGTTAAGTATTGGCAAAAAATTATTGAAAGAATAAAGTCTAGAATTCTTACATGGAAAACTAGGTGGTTGTCCTTGGCTGGCCGCATAATGATGATTAAATTTGTTCTAGCATCCATCCCAAATTACTACTTAGCTGTTTTGAAAACACCAAAATGTGTTATTCACAATATTGAGAAAATTATTAAAAGTTTCTTGTGGAGGGGGAACATAGATGAGAAAAGGAAAGTTCCTTTGATATCTTTAGATAGTATGTGCATGAATAAATATAGTGGGGGTACTGGCTTACACAGTATTTTGACAAGAAATTTGGCCCTTGGGGCAAAGCTGACATGACAAATGTATAAAAAACCAGGGTTGAAATGGTGCATTTTAATGCAAAATAAATATTTGGATAGTGACATATCAAACAAAATTTGCACGATTGCAAATCCTCCCAATGGAATGGCTATGTGGAACTTTATTGCTGCTTGTAGATAAGTTATTAATCCTTTTTTTGTCTTGGGAGGTTAATAATGGAGAAGAGGTTCAGTTTTAGAAAGATTCATGGAATGAATTTCCTACTCTTTCCTCCATTGAAGAATTGCAATCTGTAGAACAAATCCTATCAGCAGAATGAGGCACAAAATTGAAAGATTATATTGGTTTAGTAGAGCCTACATTAGGAAGAGTCTCATGGAAGGACTTCTCTCTTTCAAGTCTTTCTTTTGATAAAAAAATTATTATGCATAAGGAACTTGGGAAGAGGTTTGTATTTATCTCGGATAACCCTGTAGAATATTTTGGGCTCCTTCCAAAGATGGGAATTATAATGTTAAAGAGGGTTACAATTCAATTATTGCAAACACAACTCAAGATCAATCCCATAGAGCATATTCATTTTGTTGGACTTTGATGATACTTCCCAAGGCAGAAAGTTTTGCATGACTTGCATTAAGGAATTGAATCTTAACAAGTGATAGGTTACAAAAGTTGGGATTTGCAGAGCCTTTCAAATGTGTGTTGTTTCAAGAGGTCCTTGAATCTATGGATCATTTGTTTGTCAATTTTATGTTAGCTCAAGAATGCTGGGATTTCATTAAAACAATATTTGCATATTTCATTTCCAATGCCTAATTCTTTATGGGATTTGTTTTCAAGTTAGCCAACCCTTTATAAAACATCTTTATATGCTTGCATTTGGAGGGTCACTTCAACAATAGTTATTTGGTGTATGTGGTGGGAATGTAATAGGAGGATATTCATAAATCAAAATCACTCACTTCAATAGATTCAGTTAACATTGGAAAAGCATATTTCAGAGGTAGTCAATTCATATGTTTGAAATAATAAGAATGTTTCCTCCATTTTTACTAATTGGGGAAATTGGTTGATACTGTTGGGAGCACATTTTAGTACCTTTTATAGGTGCACAATAGAATATTTTTAAGGGAAAGCTTGATAGATCCAAAGTTCATTGGAAGCCTCCTTGTTTAGGATTTCACAAGCTTAATTTTGAAGGTGCTTTGAGGGGGAATCTAGGTTTATCAAGGGCGGGTATATGTATTCATGATTGCAAAGGGTCATTGTTAGTAGGAAGAGCAGTGAGCTTATCAAATGATACAAATAATGTAGTAGAGGAAAAAACACTTCTATAGGGTCTGCTATTGGCAAAAGAGTTGGGTTAAATAACCTGCATATTGAAGGGGATTCTTTGCTAATTATCAACACTTGCAAAATAAGAAAGATTCATAATTGGAGGCTTGGATACATTATTAGGAGGGATTGGTTGTTAATGGAATCATTTAAGGAAATTCAAATATCACATGTATATTGGGAAGGTAACAAGCTAGTAGGAAAGCTTGCAAGTATGGGTTGTGAGTGTCAAGAGGTTAAATTTTCAGGCAATAGTAATGTTGCAAAAGACTATCCTCTATTGCAAAATCTAATTGAATCAGAGCAAGATTTTATGAGTTCATTCATTCATAATGGGTCATATAGATTGGCTATAAGTTGTGGGAGTATGATGCTTTTTTTCAAATCATTAGAATGATTTGGAAAAGAATGGATGATATAGCAATAGCGAGATGATGATGAAGCTTCCATGTGAGATACATCAGGTGTTGCTGATGCAAGTCTTCACGTAAGAGAAGGACACTCCATTGCCACTGGTTTTATGTCTAACATAGTTTTTTTTTTGCAAGTACTCAGCTTCATAATGATAAGGGGTGCGTTCAAGTTAAATCATTTAACTTGATGCACCTGCTTCACATGAGTCTTTTGCTTGGAAAGTGTGTGAATCCTTGGGTAAGAGATTTTTTGGGCTGGCTCAATCATTCTTTAGTCATCTCTTGTAAACATTTAATTGCCCTTGATGGTTAATTTGTCACTTAAACATTTAATGTGGGCTAGTTTCAACATTCATTTCTCTTGTTTTCCTGGGAACTCGTGGCACTTTGTGGCTTAGGGAAGGAATAAAAGCCGTTGCATGTCTGTTGTGGGTGGCAGGAGACAAGGATTGGTGGCAGTCTTGTAAAGGTGGTGAGTATTGAGAGACATGTTCACTCAGAAAATGGCTTACCAACTATGGAATTTCCGTATCTACATGAAGGTTTAGGCTTGGGAAAATCCCTTCAAGGGCTTCATATCACATGAAGATATTGGCATCTTGTTCAAGATAGAATGTCCATAGATGGAAGATTGCATTTGAACAATGATTGGCATTGAGGTAATTAATCCAAAAGCGAAGAGGATCTTATTGCCATCTTAGGTACTTTCTATTTTCTTGTCAAATTTGATGGATTTCTGGGAGTATTTAAGGGATTTGGAAGGCATGGCTGAGAAGTATGTTAGGGAACAATTCCTTCAAGACAATGCTTTGCTTATGGTGGTTCAAGGGTATAATTTGTTCAAGGGTAAAGGGCTCATAGGTGGATTTTTTCCATGGAAACTTCTCAAACAATGTCAGGGTTATCAAGATACCTATGATGCAATAAAATTGGATTACCAACACAACAATGACATAATTTTTTTTAAGGCCTTGAGAATGAATTGCAGGTGTTTTTGTGTTAGTTTGGAAATTGACATAAAAGAGAAATATTTTACAGTTGTTTTCTTGAGGTCTCATGTTTGTTTGCTCACTAATAATAACCCTCAACTGGAACAATTGCAAGTGGATACCCAAGCATACATTGTTTCAGGTGCTCGTCCTCCTCCAGTAAGTGTTACAGAATGAGATGTGAGGGCTCTTGTGCGCAAAAGATTTTGTTTTCATCCTGTAGCAGACATGGAAGAAGGCCAAGATGAGAATTTCCTAGTCTATATGGAAGAATGAAGGCAATAGTGTTTGAATTTTGGAAAATTTTGACACTATATGACTCCTAGTGATAAATGTGGCTTTCTTTATATTGGGTATTGCATCTTTTGTATTGGGCCTAAAGTATTGATGTAAGCAGTTTTAAGTCTATTAAATTTGTAATCAGGGGGTAGGATTAAACAAGCCTGTAATAGGCTACAGGGTTTTTGAGTTGTGCATTGATATCTTGATACGGGGGTGGATGGAAAATGTTTAAGTAGTGTTATATTCTTGGATACAGTAGGGTTAGATTTAAGTAATATTGTCATTTTCAGTTGGCAATCTGAAACACACCTTTTGTATATATATATGTATATATATACATACATATGTATATATATACATACATATGTATATATATACATATATATATATACATATGTATGTATATATACATATATACATATACATATACATATACATATACATATACATATACATATACATACACACACACACACACATATACATATACACATATATATCTATATATACATATACATACACACACATATATATTTATATATACATATATGCATCACTTTCCTTTTACTTAAAAGAATGATAGTATATATATATTATTATAATGTTTGAAACTAAATAATATGAGTATACATTCAAAACATTAAATTAATTGTTTTGCATGCTTATAATGTAATTTATAAACTGTGAATATTAGTGGAAATTTAGAAACAATATTTAATTCTTTACTTTCTTTCTATGTATAAAATACAATGATTATTTTGATAAGCTAAATTTAGTGTATTTAAATATGTTTTTCTAAAATATAATAGTTTTGTAATTTATAAAATAGAATAATTTGATTTTTTTTTGTTTTTGACCTTTATAATATGAATGTGAAGCATATTTTCTAGTGGAAATGTAGAAAGAATATATTATTCTTTCTTTCTTTCTTTCTTTGATTATTTTATATTGAATTCATCGAATGGTTGGATCTTTTTCAATAGTCTTGCATCATGCTAACACATTTTCAACTCTCGATTAATTAGATAAGGTAAATTTAGTGTAGTAAAATATTTTTTGTAAAATATAATAATAATTATTTAAATTTGTAAATATAATAATTGTGGCTTTTTATTTTTTGTTTTTGACCTTCATAGTTTCTAGCGGAAATGTAGAAAGAATATCCAATTCTTTTCTTTCTTTCTTTATATAAAGTGTTTTATTTTTTTAATATTATTTTTATTTATTTTATATTGGGTTCATCGAACGGTCAGATCTTTTTCAATAGTCAACCATCATTCTACCACATTCACAATCGTCGATCATTAAAGTCAGCTAGTAATGTTCATATAGGGAATGCCTTCAACGTTAATATTAATATGCATTACAATATTTATATTTATATTATACACTTCTAAATATTTATATATTACTATATATTTATTATAAATATATAGTTTATATTATATTATATATGATTTTCAATTAGTTATTAACTTATTAGGAACTTTCGACATTTTTGATTAATACCTAACCTTGATATTGCTAAGTTCTTAATCAACTAGGAGCCCCCAAAAATTCCTAGTAACCCATTTACTCATGATAGTTCCTAAATCCCCTAAAACCCTTGCCACTACTTTCAAATGCTATTTTCAATGCGTATCTATAATTTTATGAGAAATAAGAACCTTTTTGAGGGTTCCACAGTTCCAAGAACCCCCCTTTCCCATGACAACCTTGATGCACTTCATGCTTTCACCCAAATGCTTATCACATCCTCCTTTTCTCTTGAATCCTCCTTGCAAAAAATGCATCAAAGAAGAAAATGTGATCTCATTGGGATGCCATGATTGTGGATCTGAACAAAAAGGATTTATAATATTATATTAATATATAATCTAATAATAAATAATATTATAGTACATTCTCATAATATAATATTAATATAAAATGTGGTCTCATTGGGATGCCATAATTGTGGATCTGAACAAAATGGATTTATAATATTATATTAATATATAATCTAATAATATATAATATTATAATACATTATCATAATATAATGTTAATATAAAATCTAATAATATTTAATATTATTTCATATATATATATTTTAAGTAAATCACTACAACAGGTAGCTTTCTTTCCATTAATATCAAAAGAGATTACATATACAAGATTACAATTGGATTCTTCTTGGGCTTGTACGAATGCAATGTTCTAAGCTCGTTAGTCAATTATAACATCCTTTCCACATGTGTTGCTGATGATAAATCTTTGTTATTTACATATACAAACTTGAGAAAGGGATCCATGCTTTTCTTATAGGAACATTCCTTTTACAACTCCACTTTCTTATCCTTTGTGACTTCCCTCGCACAACATACCTTTTTAAATACAGAGATTGTAGGAATTGTTAAATTTTTTTAAATAAAATGCTTTGATACCATGTGAAAACACTTCAAATAAAAATTCACAGAGTTGCTACTCTGTTTCCCAAACAGTTGGGAATACCAAACTCAAAATGCGGAATAACAAAACAAAATAGATTGGAGACACACAGTTGAGCATGAAAACTTGCTTCTTCTATTAACTCATAAAATAATATTATAAAATGATTTCAAACTTGAAACTACAAACTACTAACAACAAACTTGACTTGCAACAATTTGGAGTTGCACCCAAACACACAGGAAAATCAGGAGCTTCTTAGAGCTCACTTTACTGCTTCCTACACAGAACGAATTGAAGCTATCTGCTACTCCCTAAAAATGTTGTAGCTATTTGTAGCTATCTGGAGCTATCTATTGCTCCTTGTAAACACTAAATAGTCTGAAGCTATTTGCTACTCCTTGCACAAAACATTCTCTGTTGCTGCTGCAACTTTACTTTTTACAAATCACTTGTTAAATCCTCTACCACTAACTAACTATTCTCAATTTTAACTGTTACATTCCTTCTATTTGTCTTCTTCAAAATTTCCTCTCAAAATTCAAACTTACGTACCATAGTTAATTCTGGAAATTCAAAATTTCATTCCTCAATAAATTTTGTGCAGTCAGGAGCAGGATAGGGATGAAAATCCCCCAAAAGAAACTGTAGTTGAAAGCTCCTGATAGGTAGGTGAGTAGCTGGGGAGTTTGATGTGTGAACATGATTAGTTAGAATATTTAATATTTCCAACACACCCCCTTTAATTGAGCCGTCAAACAACATCATTCTTCATACAAATCAACAACTATATTTCTTCTTAGGCGTTCAAAGCAATCTCTACTCAAAGGTTTGGTGAAAATGTCTGCAAGCTGCTGCTCAGACCTACAAATTTTCATTTTTATTTCACCTTTTTCAACCAATCCTCTTATGAAATGATACTTGATTTCAATGTGCTTGCTTCTTCCATGGAAGACTGGATTTTTTCGTCAAAGCTATTGATGAAACATTGTCACAAAATATAGTTGTTCCATCCTTTTATTCTTCCTTCAAATTTGCTAAGGTACTCCTTAGCCAAATAGTTTGGCATATTGCTGCATTTGCTGCTATATACTCAATATCAAGTGTAGAAAGAGAAACTATGGGTTGTTTCTTGGAAGCCCATGAAATTACTCCCAATCCTAAGTGAAACACATATCCAGATGTGCTCTTTCTATCATCCACACTCCCTGCCCAATCACTATCTGTGCAACCAACCAGCCAAAAAACATTTGTTGCACCATACAAAATGCCATATCCTTTGGTTCCATTCACATACCTCGGGATTCTTTTACCTACTTTCCAATGTGACTCTTTTGGAGTCTCCATAAATCTAGAAATCATACTTACAATATGCATTATATCAGGCCTAGTTGTTGTTAAATACATCAAACTTCCAACCAAAGCCTTATACATGGTCGAATTCACATTGCTACTACAATCTTCCTTGCTCAACTTTAGACCTATGGTTGTTGGTGTGGGGGAAGGCTTGCTTTCTTGCATCCTAAAGCTCTTCAAAATCTCTCCTGCATACTTTGCTTGAGAGATAAAAATACCATCATGTTGTTTTACTTCTATGCCTAGAAAATACCTCAAGAGACCTAAGTCTGTCATTTCAAACTCTCTTTTCATGGCCTATTTAAAATCAACAATGAGGAGATCATCATCCCCAATGAAAACTAAATCATCAACATACAAGACAACAATTGAAATCTTACCATCAACTGTCTTGATGTAAAGGGTGGGCTCACCATCCCTTTTGCTAAAGCCATTGCTCAACAAATATGAGTAAATCCTATTGTACCATGCCCATGGTGCTTGCTTCAACCCATAAAGAGCTTTCTTCAGCCTATATACCTTACTTTCATGACCCAAAACTTCATAACCGGGTGGCTGCTCCACATACACTTCCTCTTTCAATACTCCATTCAAGAAGATAGACTTCACATCCATTTGAAACACCTTCCACTTGTGTTGGGCTGCAATTACTATGACTACCCTCTTGGTTTCCATCCTTGCAACTGGAGCATATGTCTCATCATAATCTCTCCCAAACTATTGTTTGTATCCCTTGACAACAAATCTTGCCTTATGCCTTTCTATTCTTCCATCGACATTGCTTTTGGTCTAATAGACCCATTTCACTCCAATTACTTGCTTGTTGGGAGGAAAATTAGTTAACTCCCATGTTCTATTCCTTTCTATTGCATCTATTTTCTCATCCCTAGATTCACACCATTTCTTTTCTTTCACAAAATCCTTAAAATAAATTGGATCACTATGAGAAAATAATGAAAAATTCATACTTTCATCAAACTCTTCATCATACCTTTCATTTTGGTAGATCTCCCTTAGAATCTTAGTCTTTCTTGGCATTAGGGAGGCGAGAGTGGGATCTAAAATTTCACTACTACTGTTGCCTTGCTGAATAGACCCTATTTGGAGTTGTCTGGAGCTCTCTACATGTGTTTGTACAGTGGTCCGAAGTGGTCCAGAGTTGGTATGGATCGATCCAAAGCTATCAGGAGCTATTGCAAGCTCCATGAAATCATCTTGCTACACTTCCTGCTCCTTTCCTTCTTCACCTAGAACTGTTGTGAGTTGTTGAGAGTTGTCAGAAACTATCAAGCCATCCCATGACCATCCTCTAAGAACTCCACGTCTCTGCTGATAACAATTTTTTTGGTGACTGGGTTATACAACTTGTAGGCTTTGGACTCTTCATTGTAGCCCATGAAGATGCACTTCTCACCCTTGTCATCCAACTATTGCCTCTTCTCTTTTGGACCAAGTGCATATGCCACACATCCGAACAATTTCAAGTGCTCAACCATCCACTTGCATTTTGTCCATGCCTCTTATGGAATCTTGTCAAAAACTGCCTTTGTAGGACTTCTATTTATCAAATGAATTATTGTTGCTACAACTTCACCCCAAAATTCATTTGGGAGTCTCTTGGCTTTAAGCATGCTTCTTTCCATCTCCACAATGGTTTTGTTTTTCCTCTTAACCACTCCATTTTGTTGCAAAGTATAGGCTACTATTAGATCCTTCTTAATGCCATGTTGCTTGCAAAAATTCACAAATTGATTGGAGGTATACTCTCCCCCTTTATCTGACCTTAGGACCTTGATGAAACACCCACTCTCTTTTTCAACCCGGGCTTTAAACACTACAAACTTGTCAAATTCTTTATATTTATGTTACAAGAAATAAACCCATGTCTTACGGTTGTAATCATCTATGAAGGTCATAAAATATTGGATCTTACCAATAGAAATTGTTTGCATAGGGCCACACAAATTAGTGTGCACCAACTCCAATGGTGCTCTTGCCCTTCTATAATTTCCCAATTGAAAGGGTTGCCTATGTTGCTTACCTAAAATGCAGGCTTCACATCTACCACTAGGCTCTATTATGGTTGGTAAACCTCCAATCATACCCTTCTTTGACAAAAGATTCAAATCAACATAGCCTACGTGTCCATAGTTGAAATGCCAAAGCTTGGAAGGGTCTTGAATGAATGTCTTGAAGGTTGCTTGCTATTGTACTATTGTACATTTTCCTGCAGTTGCAGACTGAGCTGAGAAACACCTCTCCAACCTCAGTGAAAATATTTTATTCTTTGTCATTGGCACTGCTGCAATTATTTTCTTGCTTCCATCCTTCTCATAAATGATGTATTCACCCTTTTCCATCAACACTTTGTATCCTTTTTGGATCATTTTTCCAATACTCATGAGATTGTGTTTTATACCACGAGAAAAATAGACATTATCAATCTCTTTCTTCTCACCTTGCTTGGTTCTAAACAAAATAGACCCCTTGCCTACAACTGGAACTATTTCATTGTTCCCCATTTTTATTTCAGACTTGACATTTTTATCAATGAAAGAAAATAAACTCTCATTACCACACATGTGGTTACTACATCCATTGTCTAAGAACTATACCTCATCACTGCCTTGCTCAACAATGTTGCACATGATGAAGGTCTTTTGCTAATTACCTTCAGCCACTTTTTCATCAGCCACATTTGTAGTTTTCTTGGATTGATCTTGTTGCTTTTTCTAGCACTCACTTGCATAATGACCATGCTTATGGAAATAATAACATTCAACATTACTCTTGTCACACTTCTAACTTGAGTTTTTGTTCTTCTTGGCTTGTCCAAAGCTGGATTGAGAGCTTCTTGCTCCCTCTTGGCATTGTGCTCATCCTGAGCTATCTTCCTCTACCATGTCTAGAGTTGTTTCTACCTCTCCCTCTACCTCTTGCATTGGATTGAGCTTTGAAAGCATGCTCATGGGAAGAACTTGCAAACCTATTTAGGCGTTGCTCATGCATTTGTAGAGAACCCATCGGCTCATCAACGAACAACGTTGAGAGGTCCTTTGCCTCTTCAATGGAAATCACAACTACATCAAACTTTGTGGGTAAACTTCTGAGGATTTTCTCCACAATCCTCTGTTCATCCATGACATTTCCATTCACTCTCAACTGATTTATCAAACTGGAGATTCTTTTTTGAAATTCTAAGATAAACTCATTGTCCTTCATTTGAAGAGTCTCAAAATCTCTTTGAAGCATCTGGAGCTTCACCAATCTGACTTTAATAATCCCTTTTTAACTGGTTTGGATGATTTCCCAAGCTTCCTTTGCATAGTTAGCCGATACTATTCTGGGAAAAAATGGCCTCTGTCAAGGCTGCTTCAATCAAACTCAATGCTTTTGCATCTTTCCTCCTTGTTTCCTTCAACTGGGTCTTCTGGTTGTTTGTGAGGACTGCATATGTTGTTGAATCAGTCACATCATTGAACCCATTGACCACAAGCTCCCACAAATTATTTTCAACCATTATGGTCTTCATTTTCTTTGCCCAAACATCATAGTTTTGTTCATTGAATGGTGGTAGCTACTGCCAACTCTTACTCTCTTCTCCAATCATGTCTCCAACAAAATAAACTTTGAACACCCAGAAAAAATATATGCCCAACTCACTCAAGACTTAGGGCCTTCTGGCTTTGATACCATGTTAAAATTTTTAAATAAAATGATCTGATACCATGTGGAAAATCTTCAAATAAAAATGCACAGAGCTACTGCTCTGTTTCCCAAATAGCTAGGAATACCAAACTCAAAATGTAGAATAAAAAAACAAAATAGATTGGAGACACACCATTGAGCATGCAAACATGCTTCTATTAACTCAGAAAATAACATTACTGAATGATTTCAAACTTGAAACTAAAAACTACTAACAACAAACTTGACTTGCAACAATTTGGAGTTGCACCCAAACACACATGAAGACAATCAGGAGCTTCTTAGAGCTCACTTTACTACTTCCTACACATAATGAAATAGAGCTATCTATTTCTCCCTACAAACATTGTAGCTATTTGTAGCTATTTGGAGCTATATGTTGCTCCTTGCAAACACTAAACAATTCAGAGCTATTTGCTACTCCTTGCACAAAACATTCTTTGTTGCTGCTGCAACTTCACCTTTTGCAAATCACCTACTAAATCCTCTGCCACTAACTGACTGTTCTCAGTTCTAACTATTACATTCCTTCTATTTGTCTTCTTCAAAATTCCCTCTCAAAATTCAAACTTACGTACCACAATTAATTTTGGAAATTCAAAATTTCCTACCACAATAAATTTTGTGCAGTGAAAAGTAGGACACAGATGAAAATCCCCAAAAAGAAACTGCTGTTGAAAGCTCTTGATAGGTACGTGAGCAACTAGGGAGTTTGATGTGTGAACAGGCTTAGTCAGAACATTTAATATTTCCAACAGGAAAGGCATCTCGGGTGAAGTCTTCTCTGAGTAGCTCATTTTCCATTAGCTTAGCAATATATTTCATTCCTAGCACAAGAACAATTGTGGAGAGAAATATGTCTAGCAGGTCCTCGTTATGGATGATGATCTTTTGGGTCCTAATCACTTTCTTTATTGCCTTTGATCCTTAAGACCCTGCGAAGCTGAACAAACACTTCTTCTTGGGAACATGAGCATCAAAATAAACTCCATGTTTGTATGTATAAGATGCATACTTATATATTGCTCTAATCCACTTGCTTATTTGATCCTCATGACTCGACAAAGCATTCAATTTTTCTATTCATAGGGAATTGATAGGTATCAACGTGTTTAGATCATGAATTTCTTCTCTCCACACCTTTAGTTACCCGTGAATCTCTAGATCATCTCTTCGCCCATTGTTTTCTTGCTTCAAATCTGTACTAACGATTTCATGTAGATCTCCCTAATCTTCTAGGATGTTTGAAATCTTGCAATGGTCAGGTTGGATAAGTAGTTTATGACTATATTTATGTTTTTTTTATGGTGTATTCTCCCATATTACATACTACCATTTGTACATGAATAATCTCCAACTTTGAACTTTATTCATTGCTATGCATCTAACGACAATCATGGTTTGATTCCCTTGCTTATACATAGTTTGAGGCCTTCATAGAATGTTGTGAATTTGGCCTTCTTGTTGCTACCATTTTATAGTTTGATAGCACCCACACAATGCCACAGGCCCCACGATATTGCTTAAGTTCTTAATCAACTAGAAACCCTTGAAAATTCCTAGTAACCCCTTTACTCGTGATAGTTCCTAAATCCCCTAACACCCCCGACACTACTTTCAAGTATATTTTTGAATGAGTTTATTCATACTTTTATGAGAAGCAAGAAAACCCCCTTTCCTATGATAACCTTGATGTTGGTCATGCTTCCCACATCCTCCTTTTCTCTTGACTCCTCTTTGTTGAACAAGACAACTGAGAGGGGGGGTGACACCGGAAATTAGATCAATCACAAATCTTTTATTTCGCTAAAATGATTAAACATTAAGTGTAAAGGAAGAAACTGAAAAACATCACACATACACGATAACACTAGATTTACGTGGAAAACCCAATAAGGGAAAAACCACAATGAGGATTAGCTCACAATATAAAGAATATCAAAACCAATTACAAAGGCTCACTACTAGAGTAGGCTCACTACTAGAGCAAACTCACTGCCAAAAAAGGACTTACTATTTGAATCAGGACTCATTGTCCAAACAAGGGTTAACCATCCAAAGGGCTCATTGCCACATAGATACAAAGATGGTAGAAGAGATATGTTACAGAGAGAAGACAATCTCAATGCAATAGAGATTTCCACCATGACTCACTCAACTACTTGCAAACATGCATGAATGATAGAGTACACCTTCAGCTCACTGCATCTAGAAACTCAACAATTAGATTTTGCATTGATCTCCCCAATTCGGATCACATACACACTGTTTCACATCTATTTCACATCTATCTTGCTCTATTTCTTTGCACACTTTTTACTGATATGTCATCCTATATTTATACCATCTTCAACTTTGAAATGTACCCAAAGTCACCCAAACACCATTTGTATTTAAAAATTTAAATTAGGTCAGCACCAAAACATTCTAGGGTGGAATTAGAATGAGGGTGACCCAAACACACTTCAACACACTTCCATGATCTTTGAAAGTAGTGCTAAACACAAGGTTGGCCAAACCAATGTTAAACACATAAATCAATTAAGCACACACAACCTTAGCACGATCCAACCTTTCCAAAAAAATTATCTTCAACATGATCATATCACCTTAACTCAAAAACCACAAGTCATAAGACTCGAACAAGAAGAAATCTAGAGCAACTACATTTCTCCCGAACCTCAGCTAGATACCCTGAAAAGCATAGTTCACAACTAGTGAACATAACTCACACTGTACAATGATTCAGAAGCCCAAAATCCAGATATAACAACTTCCAATGACCATGATCAACATATATGAACCACACGAACATAGAAGAAAATACTGGAGCAAAAATCAGAGCAACAACTAAACACCTGCAACCTTTCCTCATTACAATTTTCTCAATATCCTTGACATATACAACCAATAACCTGCATCCATGATATCAATGACAACAACAACCAGTTGGTAACCAATTAACCAGTTGACATCAATGACAACACCTTCATCATACTGCATTCATACTTGCAACAATCTCCCCCTTTTTCATTGATGACAACACATGATGTGAAAAACCATTGAAGACAACACAATAGCTCTGATCACACTTTTCATGATTTTACTTTCTATTCCTCCCCTTTAGTAGATAATATTTTTCACATGTTCCTCTTTCTCTCTCTCCCCATTTGACATCAATGGAAAAGGTAGAAGATATTTCCCCTTTAAAATTAAGAACAAAATACTCTTTCAATGAAAACACATGAAACTACCTACTCCCCCTAAGAGGTAGCCACCAAAACATCAGTCTAGAAGAAAGATAGATCCATAGATCCATCAGATAGATGCATCTCCATATGCATCTTGTTCAAGAAAGGAGAGGCAATATCCCCTAACTTCTCCTTGAGATATTCAAAAGTATCTTTAGGAAGAGCCTTAATAAATATATCAAAAATATGATCCTTCATAGGTACATACTCAAGTTTTACTTCATTCTACCTAACCTTCTCTCTTAAGAAGTGATACTTGATAGATTTATGCTTTTTCCTCGAGTGCATCACTAGATTCTTTGAAATGTTAATTGCACTTGTATTATCATAGAAGATAGAAATAGGATCATCGTACATTACTCTGATATCTTTCAATTTCTATCTCATCCACAAAACTTGTGTACAACAATATACTTAGCCTCTGTAGTAGATAAGGAAATTGAATCTTTCTTTTTACTCAACCAAGCCACCAATTTGCAACCAAGAAAAAATGCACCACCACTTGTACTCTTTCTGTCATCTACACAACTAGCCCAATCTGCATTTGTGTAGGAAATTAGTGTAAAATCAGTATCCCTAGGATACCACAAGCTATAATCCGAAGTGCCATTGAAATATCTGAATATTCTCTTAATAGCAGCAACATGTGTTCCTTTAGGTTCTTCTTGAAATCTACCCACAAGAAAAACTACATGCATGATATCTGGTCTAGTAGCAGTCTAATACAACAAACCTCCAATCATATAGCTGTACATGCTCTGATCAACCTTAGGTGAATCATCATCTTTACTTAATTTGCAACCAGTCACCATAGGAGTGCATACCGGTTTGGAACCATCCATCCCAAACTTCTTCAACATTTCTCTTACATACTTTGACTATGAAATAAAAATCATTTTCTCTGTTTGAATAATTTGTAGCCCAAGAAAGAAATTCATCTCACCAAGCATAGACATCTCAAATTATTTTTGCATCTCTTCAGCAAATAGCTTGCATTTTTTTCATTTCCTCCAAAGATAATGTCATCAACATATACAACCACTATCAAGATTTTTTCATTTTCAATTTTAAAATATAAATTACTATCCATTATACCTTTGTTGAACCTTGCTGAATTAAATACCTGTCTAACCTTGCATACCAAGCTCCAAGAGCTTACTTTAATCCATATAAAGCCTTCTTCAATCTGCCACCCATATCTAGTTGACCTAACAACTAGAATCCTTCTGCTTGTTCCATGTAGACCTCTTCTTCTAGCTCACCATTCAAAAATGTAGACTTAACATCCATTTGATAGACCTTGAAATCTTTATGACAAGCAAACACTAAAAACATTTTGATAGCTTCCATTCTTGCCACCAGAGCAAAGGTCTCATAAAAATCTACACCTTCTACTTGTGAATAACCTTTAGAAACAAGTCTTGCTTTATTTATGGCTACTTCTCCATTCTCATTCAACTTGTTTTTGAATACCCACTTTGATCCAATTATGTTTTTATTTGCCGGTCTAGGGACGAATTCCCAAGTTTGATTCTTCTCAATCTGCATAAGTTCCTCTTTCATAGCTTCCATCCAATACTCATCTTTACATGCTTCACTTATGGTCTTTGGTTCAATCTTAGAAAGTAAACACAGATTTATCTCACCAACAGCAGTAGCTCTGCTTCTTCTCAATACTCCTTTCCTTTTGTCTCCAATGATTTGACTTTATGAATGATTCTTTTGCACATATCTAGGTGTCTTAGGGGACACCATCAAAGCTTATTTTTCTTCTTCATTCTGCTTCTCCTGTTCTTCCACAACTTCTTCAAATCTTACACAATCAGGTTCATCAGATACATATCCATCAACTTCAATTGAATTCTTCATTTTTTCATCAACCTTGACATTTGTGCTTTCTACAATCTTTCTCAGTCTTATATTGAAACAACTATAAGCTTTTTATCTAGTAGAATATCCAAGGAAAATACCTTCATCGCTTCTAGCATCAAATTTTCCTAAATTTTCTTCATCCCGTTTGATATAACTTTTGCTTCCAAATACCTTGAAATACTTAACAGTAGGAATTCTTCCACACCATAGCTCATAGGGGGTCTTAGTACTATTAGCGCTTGAACTTGATTGAACACATAGACAACAATGTGAATAGATTCTATCCAGTAAAATTCCTGTAAACTAGCTTCAGTAATCATTGATCTTGTAGCTTCATGAATTGTTCTACTCTTCCTCTCAACAACTTCATTCTGTTGAGGAGTTCTCAGAGTAGATAACTATCTTTTTATTCCATGATGAACTTCACAAAACATATTAAACTCATGGGAGGTGAATTCACCACCTCTATCAAACCTTAAGCATTTTATTCTCAACCATAGCTTTGAATGTCTTGAATCTATCTAATGCATCAGATTTCTCTCTAAGAAATGTAACCCATGTATACCTAGAGTAATCATCAATCAAAAAAATAAAGTACCTTTCAATTTGTAGACTTCTCACTCTTGTAGGACCACAAATATTTGTATGAATTAAATTCAGTAATTTGGTAGTAGATTGTTCCTTTGATCCAAAGTTGTTTCTTGTTTGCTTTCCAAACTGTTAATTCCTACAAATAGCATTAACATGCTTTGTAATCCTTGGTAAATCTCTCACTACTTGCACTACATTGATCCTTGCCAAGTAATCAAAATTCATATGACACATTCTTTGAAGTCATAACCAACTGTCATTAATATGAGTCATAAAGCAACATCCATCAACACCCTTAAGTTGATATATATTTCCTTCAGACTTCTTTCCTACAACAATCACTATTCCAAATCCTTTCTTGATCTCACATATGTCATCCTCAAATAAAATACTATATCTTTTACTACACATATGTCCAACATTCAAGAGATTATACCTTAAACCCTTAACATAGTAGACATCATCAATATTATGCTTTCCATCAAAACTTATTGAACCTATCCCACAAATTTTAGCACCAGTATCATCTCCAAACATAGCTAAGCCTCTATCATATTTCTCTAGTTTAACAAACTTACTCTTATCACCAGTCATGTGATGTGATGCGAATAGCTACTATCAACAACCCAATAGTTCTTTTCTTGTTTAGCATGTAGGGAACAAATTACACTATCTTCTTTCTCTTTCTCAGGAGGACATTCCTTTTCCTATCATTTAGATTTAGCAGAAGTAGGTTCATCTTTTATAGCCAAGAACAAGCATTCATTGTTATCAAAATCTCCATAATCAGATTCTTCATTAGAAATATTAGCATTCTCATTCCCATAATATGCTTTGTTGATCCTTTTGTCTTTGTTTTCTTTGTCAAATCTTTGTTTGTTCCTCTTAGCTCTTTCTAGACATCTTGAAGCATAGTCTATTCCTCCACAACTAAAGCATTAAAAGTTAACTTACCTTCATACTTTCTAGAGCCTTTCCCCATTCTTCTCACAAAGTTAGCTTCTAGTTCTTCAAAGTTCTCCTCATCCGGATCTTCAGCTCTTGTAGCCTTGAAAGTAGTTTCTGATTTGGATCCATTTCTCAAATTTGGTTTTATATCTCATAAGATATTAGAGTTCCCAATAACTGATCTTTAGTATAAGTCGTATAGTCCACATATTCTTCAATAGTAGATACCTTTTCACTGTATGCATCAGGAAGATTTCTAATAATCTTCTTCACAATCTTGGATTCCTCTACTATAGTGCCAAGTCCTCGCATTTCAGCTACCAACTCATCCACTCTCAGTACATAGGATTTAATGTTCTCATCTTCAGACATATGCAGGACCTCAAACTGTCCCTCTAAATTTTGCAACTTTACTTCTTTGACCTTTTCATCTCCTTCATGCATCTTTTCTAAAGCATCCCAGACCTCTTTAGCAGTCTTTAAATTTTGTACCTTAATGAAGTCAGAATGTGAAAGAATATTCTTTATAATAAACTTCGCTTTATTTTTTGCTTCATGCACCTTGATTTTATCAATTGTACTCAAACCATTTGTAGGAGGAGTGTAAATAATTTTATAAGTAGTCTCAACATCATATCCACAATACTCTAGATATCCTTCCATCTATATTTTCCAAATAGCATAATTTGTTCCATTGAACTTAGTACATTCAAAAGCGATCTTTCTCACCATCCTGAACCTTCCTTAAGTGGTTAAGATTTTCTCCAAGGAACTAAGCTTTGATACCAATTGTTGAACAAGACAACTAAGAGGGGGGTGAATTAGTTGTAACAAAATTTAACCTTTAAAATTTCATCAAAAATTAGATCAATCACAAGTCCTTTACTCTGCTAAAATGATTAAACATTAAGTGCAAATGCAAAAACTGAAAAACATCATACATACACAATAACACCATATTTACATGGAAAACCGAATAAGGGAAAAACCATGGTGAGGATTAGCTCACAATATGAAGAATTTCAAAATTGATTACAAAGGCTCACTACTAGAGTAGGCTCACTGCCAGAGTAGACTCACTACCAAAACATGACTTACTTTTTGAATTAGGACTCAGTATCCAAACAAGGGTTAACCACCCGGAGGGCTCACTACCATGATACAAAGAAGATAGAAGAGATATGTTACAGAGAGAAGACAATATTAGTGCAATAGAGATTTCCACCATGATTCACTCAACTACTTGCAAACATGCATGAATGATAGAGTACACCTTTAGGTCACTGCATCCGAAAACTCAACAATTAGGTTTTGTACTGATTTTCCAAACACACATCACATACACACTATTTCACAACTATTTCACATCTATATTGCTCTATTTATTTACACAATTTTTACTGATATCTCATCTTGTATTTATACCATCTTTAACTTAGGAACGTATCTAAAGTCGGCCACATACCATTTGCATTTACAAACTCAAATTAGGTCGGCACCAAAACATTCTAGGGTGGAATTAGAATGAGGGCGACCTGAACACATGCTTCAACACACTTCCATAAGCTTTGAAAGTAGTGCTAAACACAAGGTTGGCCAAGCTAGTGGTAAACACATAAATCAATTAAGCACATGCAACCTTAGCATGATCCAACCTTTCCAGACAACAATATCATCTTCAACATGATCATATCACCTTAACTCTAGAACCGCAAGTCATAAGACTCAAACAAGAAGAAATCCAAAGTAACGCCATTTCTCCCAAACCTCAGCTAGATACCTTAAAAAGCACAGCTCACAACTGGTGAACATAACTCACACTGTATAATGATCTAGAAGCCAAAAATTTGGATATAGAAACTTCCAATGACCATGATCAATATATCTGAACCACACGAACATAGGAGAAAATCCTAGAGTAAAACCCAGAGCAGCAACTAAACACCTAGAACCTTTCCTCATTACATTTTTTTCAGTATCCTTGACATATGCAACCAATAACTTGCATCGATGACATCAATGACAGTAACAACCAGTTGATAACCAGTTAACCAATTGACATCAATGACAACACCTTCATCATACTTCATTCTGTAGACATGTAAAATTGGCTTAACACTTATCACAAATTTAGAATGTCTTGAAACGACCCTGAAATGACTCGAAACAACTCTGAATCAACTCGAAATGACCCCAAAATGACTTGGAACAACTTTGAGTCAACTCGGAACATCTCGAAATGACCCCAAAATGACTTGGAACAACTCTGAATCAACTCAGAATGTCTCACAATGACCCCGAAATGACTCGGAACAACTCTGAATCAACTTAGAACGTCTCAAAACGACCCTGAAATGACTCAAAACAATTCTAAATCAACCCAAAACGTCTTGGAACGACCCCGAAATGACTCAAAATGATTGAATCAACTCAAAATATCTTTGAATTAACTTGGAACATCTCAGAACAACTCTAAAACAACTCAGATCATCTCGAAATCATCCCACAACATCTCATAATGCATCAAACGACATCAAATGACATTCAAAACCCTATTTCCTCTATTAATCAAATGATACAACGTTATTTGATTAATTCACATTTCATCATTTCGACCAATTAAATAAATTACATTTATTTAATAAAGTTCTAACCTTATCTTATTTCATCCTAATTAGTCAAATGACACCAATTATTTGATTACGTCACTAATTCACCTTATTCCTCAAAATTAATTGAATTATTAAATCATAATAATTTAATTATCATACTTCCCTCCAAAATTTGAATAATTGAATCAAATTAAATCAAACTATTCAAATTAGCAAAAATCAAAATCAAAATCAAAATGGAATTAATTAATTAAATTAATGAATATTCCTCACCCACTTTTTGATTGAGAAAATCATGGATTGCTAACTAAGCAATCTATTTTGCTAACTAAGCAATCTGATTTTGCTAACTCAACCATCTAATTCCTATCTCAACCCTAACTGATCAATCAATTGCTAACTAAGCAATCAAAATCCTAACTAGCATATCTATTCTTCAATCACCTTAATTGTGCAATCAACTTTGCACAATCTCCTTGTCTAAATCCTCTCAACTCATTTTGACCGTTGATCTAGATATTCTCCAACGCTATCTTGTCCTGCACTATTGTAATGAACCTCCTTTTTAATGTTTTCTTGTTTTGAAGGAACTAATGGGTTTTATGGAGGATTTGAAACACATTAACTTATTTGATGTAGGGAATACAATTGATCCAAGTTGTTTTTAGATCCACAAGCATTTTTTTTATTAACTTAGGAAATTTATTTTGGTGCATTAAAATTAACAACTCTCACATTTGATTTGGTGTTGCTAAAATAAACCATTCTTAAGCTTTCTAAGTTCGGAATTTCCTTTTTGGTGCTCTAAAATGAACAACAACTCCCACACTTGATTTGGTGCTCTCTAAAATGAAAAAAATTGAAGCTTTCTAAAGTAGGAACTTTCTTTTGGTGCTCTAAAATGAACAAAAACAACTCCCACACTTGATTTGGTGTTGTTAAAATAAACCATTTGAAGCTTTCTAAAGTAAAAATTCTCTTTTGGTGCTCATAAAAAGAACATAATTTTTTTTGATTTTGGACTCTAAAAATGAACACATTTCATGTTTTCATAATTAGGAACCTTTAGATTTGGTGCATAAAAAGAGAGAAAACCATTTTTCACTTTTTTGACGCACAAATGATTTATATTTGTTGACCATTAATGACTAGGCCTGATTTTCTTAGAAACACTTCAAACTTTGGGGCTTAAAATGAACAATTTTTTTTTGTTATTTTAACACCATTTCTATCTTAATTACTTGATGTCCTAAACATTTCAATTGGTGCAAAGATAAAAATAAAATTTCATTTTTACTCACATATTCTTGGGGATAACACCGGTCGAGGTGTTTAAAATGAATCAATTTGCAATGAATTTTCTTCTGTGCTTCCATTGATTAGCAAGCTAAAGTTTTTTTCTTCTCCCCTCGCACCATTTTGGCAATCTTGGGTGAGTGAAGAACATTTTTGAGCTTCACATTTATTTTAAAGTTTTATCTTCTTAGAGGGCTTGCTTATTGAGACACATCTCGTGCTGGAGAACTCATAAGCGACCCAAGCGGTACTTTTGTTCTGGACCGCTATATAAATCTTTTGTGACTGTGAGGAAAGTTCATCACTCGCCGGGTGTGGATGTCCTATACCGACATATTCTTCCTTAGTATCCTTTTGATACGTAAAAACCCTGAAAGGGTTGGAAGGTTCGTAATTGAACAAAATGCGCATGTGTAGGTGCTTGAAAATAATATCCCTAGAACATGACTAAGAGCCAATTATTTTAGAAGCCACCCTATTTATCCAAAACATTCTCTAAAAGTGGTGTATCAGAATTTACTTCTGAGAAGTTACTTGCCAAGTTTGACTACAGGCTCATGCCATAAGTCACATGCAAAATTATCTCTTCAGAGCATGAGGCAGGCCCACCTAAGAGGATGGTTTCTCTCCACTAGGGTTGTAATTGTTTGTTAATGTTAAACTTATACAATTACATTCAAAAATAATTGTGACATCAAATTTTTTGTTTGATTTAAATAAAAAGAACACATCAAAACAAATATTGAACAAGATGGTCAAATCACAAACCCTTTGAGTTAGTGTATACTTGTGAAAAAAGCCTTATGGTTGCACTCCTTGAAAGGATTTATCCTTAAAGGTTTCCGAACATTTTGGTTTTATTTTCAGGTTGCATTGATCAAAGTAAACACTTTGGTAACTATGGCTTGGCTGTTGTGATTTCACAACTTGAGCTATTGACATTCAGGTCATAGAAATTCCATGCTTGTGAGTTAGTCTAGTGCTATTATCAATTACCATATTCAAGAACACAAAGGAAACAAACACAAAGAGGTTAAAAATTGCCATTCCAACTCACAATATTTTTGCTAAAACACTTAGATTGCTTATAAGGTCATTACTTGAACAAGATACTTGGAAAATCAAATTGGTCATAAAATCTCACTCATTATTCCCATACTACTTATTTGAAATCAAAATCCAACAAAACATTAGGATCATTCCTCCACTCAAAAATTCTATGATATCAATAGTTACTTGGAACTCATAGATAGTTCAAGTATCTTTCCCACAACATATCCTCTAGATCAGGAAGTGGAATATCAACCCTAGTTCTTCAGCATTTTGATTTATGAAAAGTAGCTACATTCCAAAAAAACACTCAAACTTTAGGGTTTTTGAGTTTCATAACAAACAACCCCATACCACCACACCTTATGACCATTTGGTGACCTACAACTCCCATTCAACAACTAGGCCTTGTAGCACCTATTATTCAACCTAGCCTTACGCACATTGAAAGTGCCCAAACTGACATCATCAATAGTTTGAGAACATTCATTTTTGAGAAAAATGAAATGCCCCATCAATTTCTCACTAGATCCATCATCTTAAATGAAGAGGAAGAAAAGGAAAACATAGTATTTGGAAGACCCATATTACTACCTCCCACCTGGAAATAGGTATTGAGTGACCTTAAGATAGGGTATTGAACACCATAAACCACCTCACAACACCAACATATCTTATGACCATTTGAAGACCCACAACTCCCATTCAACAAGTAGGGCTAGCCACACCAATCTTTCAGCCAGGTAACAAACATATTGAAGGTACCCAAATCGACATCATCAACAATTTGAGAACATTTATTTTTGAGAAAGATGAAACACCTCGCCAATTTCTCACTGCATCCATCATCTTAGACGAAGAAGAAGATAAAGTAGACATAGCAGCTGAGAGACCTGTATTACCACCCCTTAATAAAAATCCTTATTCATCCATGATTTCACACAGAGTTAGGATCCCCAAAGTAAAGACAACAGGTCGTTATTCTCAACTTAGGCATCTTAAACCAAAATCTCTCAGGAAACACCTTGCAACACTACACAAAAATAGAAACAAACTGGTGGAAAACTTTTATAGAGGTGCTTCTAGGAACAATCCAGATTTGTACATGTTATTTTTTGGTCAAAACCCAAGTCTTTTCCATGATATTGAACTTCTCTAGAGAGGCAAACCAGATTCACATACCTAAATCTACCCTTTTATTTAGGTCAACGTTGGATTTAAAAACTTTAGAAGTCTAGCACTATTTTTCCTACCTTGAGATCCACATTGTTTATGATAACCACAAGGTCACAACATATAAAGAAAATGGAAGCAAACAAAACCAACACTAGCATCCCACCAACCAATGCCATAAATGATGAAAGTTTCCCTTGGGGCTATAGGTCAAATGATCTTGAAACACCACAAAGAGGCCTATGCATAGAAATACCTTTAGTGAAGAGGAACTCAATCATAAACAAAAGGAGGTAATTGAACAAAACAACCAAGACCCAAACATAGTGGTCATAGAGGAGGTAGACATAGAGGAAGAAATAAATGAGGATGAAATTTTCAAACATTCCAACAACCCCAAGGTTCTTAAACTAATGGAAAGTCTATTGAGAAAGGATCCAAACTCCTATTTCTTCAAGTTAGCACAAAGTGGTGCTAAATTACCAGTGGATTTCAACGTATAAGCTCTCATAGATTCCAACCTTATTCCCTTAGGGGATAACTCGGTTGTAAGATAGATAACTGAACCTCTAGATATGTCAAACATGTCGCCCATTTTCTCACAAAATGATGGTCAACCCAAAGAGAACCCCTTATTCAAAAGACCAACTCAGGTTGAACAAGTAATAGTAGCACAACTGTATCAAGGAGGATCATCACAGTATGAACCATCAAACAACAATCCTCCTCTTAGAAAGTATATATCTCAAAATACCTCAAAGATGGACCCATCTCAAAACATTCAATACCTTCAATAGGGTGGAACACAAGGTCCTCCTCTGAACAATCAGTACCACCAACAAGCTGGACCATATGGTCCCCATTTTGAACTAGCAATTCCAACCGCAAGGTGTGCCATAGAGCGCCCTTCCTCAGTCAACTCATCAACAAGGTGTCCCAATAGCGCATCAATAGGGAAACCTTCAGTTTAGTCCTACCCAACAACAAGGTGTGCCATAGAGTGTGCTTCCTCAGCCATCCTACCAACAAGATGTCCCAATAACGAATCAATAGGGTAACCTTTAGTTTAGTCCTACCCAATAGAAAGGTATGCCACAGAGTGCCCTTCCTCAACCATCCTACCAACAAGGTGTCCCAATAACGCATCAACAGGGTAACCTTCACTTTAGTCCTACCCAGTAGAAAGGTATGCCACAGAGTGCCCTTCCTTAGCCATCCTACCAACAAGGTGTCCTGATAATGCATCAACAGGGTAACCTTCAGTTTAGTCCTGCCTAGCAGCAAGGTGTGCCATAGAGCGCCCTTCCTCAGTCTTCCTACCAACAAGGTGTCCCAATAACACATCAACAGGGTAACCTTAATTTTAGTCCTGCTCAACAACAAGGTGTGCCTTAGAGCACCCTTCCTCAATCATCCTACCAACAAGGTGTCCCGATAATGCATCAACAGGGTAACCTTCAATACACTTCATCTCAACAACAAGGAGCTAACCCTCCTTACACCCATCAAGGACTTAACCCAGTATATGACCAAAATGGTTACCAAGGTCTCACACCTTCACAATATCCGATATATGACCAAACATGGTGAGACAACAAGGCTATTATACACAAAACTCGCAAACAAACATGCCAAAAATGGACATGGAAATGAAGCTAGAAGCAGTCACCCAATGGGTAGCAGGAATGCAAGCTGGAAAACAAAAGAAAACCTACACTATGCAAGCCCATTCTTGTTTGATCAATTTGTCTCTACAATACCCTTTCCAAAGAATTTTGAAATACCAAGGTTTGACAAAAAATATAAAGGAATAGGGGATCCAGTAGAGCATATACGAGATTTCTTGGTATCATGCATGGAAGTAAAACAAAATGACTCATACCTCATGAGACTATTTCCATGCAACCTTGCATCCCATGCTATGAAATGGTTCACCCGTTTGACACCAATAGTCAAAAACTTTGATGAATTGTCTAACAAATTCATAAGTCACTTCTCCTTCAACATTGAATAAGACATCACCATTACAAGCTTGTCCACAATCAAACAAAATCAAGGAGAATCTTTTATTTCCTACCTATAGCTATGGAGACACAAGGCTAATAGATGTAAATGGCTCTAATAGATGTAAATGGCTCATTCTTGATAAGGAATTGGTAGACATATTCATTACCAACATCTTACCTGAGATCAATTATCGGCTCACAATGTTATGTCTAGTAGACTTTGAAGAAACCATTGAGAACGGATTGAATATCGAAAGAGCCCTCATTGCAAGAGGTGCCCTTAAAATAAATAACTCAAGAGACAGTCCATTTACTTCAAATGAGAAACCTAAAGTATGGGCTAAAAAAAAAAATGTCACAAACAATGGAGTAGCTGATGCTAGAACACTATGGTCATCATAGAACACAATTCAAAACAAACCACAAGTAGCACAAACAAGCTATGTTCCAAAAAATGCACAAAACAACCAAAATACCTATCCCAAGAACAATCAGGTTGTGAAACCACAAATGAATCAGGGATGACAATAGAGGCAGTATGATCAACCAAGAAGGAAATTCATAGTTCTAGGCGAGTCATTAGAAACAGTCATGTGCAAACTAGTGCAAAAAAAACCTCCTCAAAACTAATTATCATCTAGACTATGAGGAACCTAGTTTCAAAACACCATGGTATAACAAGAAGGATTTGTGTGACTTCCACATGATCAAAGGACACACCATAAACAACTGCATGAGACTCAAGCACCTTATCTAAGATTTAATAGACAAAGGGGAGGTAGATGTCGAACATTGTCCTTGGAATAAGGACTTGCAAATTTACACAAACCCAATCCCGAACCATGCCAAAGGGAATGACAAAGGAAATAAACAAGAGTACCATAACGCCAATTACACATATGGGGACATAGTTTTAGGAAACATCTCACAAGTTGATGATAATAGGGAAAACGTAGTGACTCTACGAGGAGGAGACAATAATTGTAATGTAACCACCCACTGAGGAAGAGTTACAATTCAAGGAGCACCACCCACACCTAAAATCAAGTCACCCAGTGACTACAATATTGTGGAACAATTAAAGAAAACACCCGCCTTAATCTCAATTTTAGAGTTATTAAAACTATCACCTGTCCATAGGGAAACACCTGAAAAGGAATTGGAAACAATAGTCCCTGATGACCTCAACCCTAGTTAGTTCCAAGCTATGGTTGGTAAAATCACACAAAGTAATCACCTAATATTTTCTAAGAAAGATCTACCCCAAAGAACATTCCATAACCAATCCCTCTACATAGAGGTTGGTGTTCATAAAACCATGGTCAAACGTGTACTGATAGATAATGGTGCAGGTTTAAACATCTATACCTTAAAATTTGTCAAACAACTGGGGTATTCTGATGATGTGATTGAAAAAGGAAAAAGTATCACAATAAGGGCTTGCAATGATCTAGAAAGAAATTATGAAGGAACAGTCAGGTTACCAGTACAGATAGGGCCAACCCTAGCATAAACCACTTGTCAAGTACTGGATCTTGAGCTGCCATACAACCTCCTACTGGGATGACCTTGGATCCATGCCTTACAAGTAGTCCCTTCCACTTTTCATCAATGCCTAAAATTCCCCCATGAAGGAAAAGAGGTAACACTATATGTCAATCCTGAGCCTTTTCATTTCTATTCCAAGTTAGAGGAGAAATACAATAAAATCCAACGTGTTCCTAGCAATGACATAGCATTCCACTCCTTTTCTTATGTTGACCCTTCAACACTTCCATCCACCTCAACCAAGAACACCTCAAGTGACCAACCAAAAATGGAAGCCAAGATTCAGGTACTTGACAAGGGTAATGGGAATTACTTTTTCAACCAAGCATTCTGTATCGACATGCTTCCACCAACACCCAGAGTATATGGAGTTACAAAAGAGATCAAGATAATACAAATGATTGCCAAGCCCACTATTTTCACTAGGTGGGGAGACATGCAAGCTGAAGAAATATTTGAGGACTTTTTATCTATGACCTACAAGGACAAAGAAGAACTACAAAAGATGGAACCTAATTTTGACCCTACTACTAGAGGTTATCAATTAGTTTAACAGATGGGATATAATGGAAAAGGTGGCCTAGGGCTACATGAACAAGGCCGGTCAGAGCCTATTATATTAGAAAAGAAGAAGAAGAATATGGGTCTAGGTTATGAACCAAAGGATGTGGTTATTCCAAAAACTGGATGAACCTCTTGGAAGAAGCGAGAAAATTTTGCTAGCATCAAGGCACTAGATAGCTATCATACCTTAGACAATGATTTACCTGTTGAAGACTTATTTGATAACTTTAGAATTGATAGGTCCCCTCTCCAACATATTCAAACAATTCTCAACATCTACTACAATTCTGATACAAACTCTAATGAATACGAGTGGGATTCCCTTTCCTTCATCACTAGATATGATTCTCCCACTTCTAGCAATGATGACCTAGACACTTAGTGGGAAAGAGACACCTGAGCCATACTGAGCCTTTCATCCACTTCCATAGGCTTTGTAGATTAAGATGATAACCTTCCACTCTAGTACTTGCAACTCATAGATTGGGATCAACAACAACATGCACCTGTTCTAGATCAATTCTAAAACAATGAGGCAATTGTGGAGTTCATGGGACTTCAAACAGACATACCACCAGGAGATCACAAGGAAGGGTTCATCATGGAATTGGAACATGAAGCATACTTTGGTGGAGAGATTGAATCTTTTAGTCGCAAAAATGAAAGAAAGAACATAAAATTACACCCCTAGAGAAAACCACTTAGTGGCTCTATTAGATCTTGAAAAGAGAAAAATAAAGGACACATCCGAAGGTGAAAACCTCTCAGAGGCACTTGAGGATGGAAGATTCAATCTCCCCATATCAAAATATGAGGAAAGATCAACACTGCTAGTAGAAGAAGTGGAACCCATAAATTTTGGCACAGTAGAAGACCCCAAGATAACCTACCATGCCGCATCACTAGACCCAGAAGAAAAGGACAATTTCATAGCTTTCATCAATGCCTGGAAGATAAATTTTGCATGGACCTATGCTGACATGCCTAGACTAGATCCAACATTAGTGGTACATCATCTAGTTGTAATGCCTAAAGCAAAGCCTATCAAGCAAAAAATCAGAAAAATGCATCCACATATAGCATTATTGGTAAAAGTAGAGCTAAAGAAATTACTAGATGTGGGTCTCATTAGACCCATCAATTATCCACAATGGATATCGAATCTAGTACTAGTGTCCAAACCTACTGGGGGCATAAGGATATGTACAAAATTCAGAGACTTAAACAAAGCTTGTCCAAAGGATGACTTTCCATTGCTGAGTATCGACATGATTGTAGATCTAATAGCAGGGCATGAGATGCTATCCTTAATGGATGGTTTCTCCGGATACAACTAGGTAAAGATCTCTCCAGATGACAAACACAAAACAACATTTACTTGTGCTTGGAGAACATTTTGTTGGAATGTAATGCCCTTTGGTCTAAAGAATGCAGGAGTGACATATCAAAGAGCAATGACAACAATATTTCATGAAATGCTACACACAATCATGGAGGACTATGTGGATGGAATTCTAGCAAAATCAGTCAAAAGGGAAGACCACTTGACAAACCTAGCCAAGGTATTTGATCGTCTTGAACAGTACAACCTGAGACTCAATCCTAAGAAATTTGTATTTGGGGTAACATCTGAAAAGTTGTTGGGGTACATAGTATCAAGAAGAGGGATTGAATTAGATCTGACTAAAGTAAAAGCAATAATGGAAATGCCTCCGCCAAAGACACTAAAATTGTTAAGGAGCCAACAAGGGAAACTTCAATCCATCAGGCGATTTATCGCACAATTGGAAGAAAAGTGTCACCCTTTCACTCATCTCCTACATAAGGACATCACCTTCAAGTGGGATGGGAGATGTGACCAAGCATTCCAACAAGTCAAGGAGTACTCCTGTACTCATGCTTCCTATCCCAAAAAAGGAAATGATACTTTACGTGTCTACCACACGGGCAACACTAGGAGCTCTCTTGGCCCAGCTAGATGATAACAATAAAGAAAGGGAAGTCTATTATATTAGCATAACACTGGTGGGCTATGAACTAAACTACTCGCCCATTGAAAGAGCATGTCTCTCAGTCGTGTTTGCAACACAAAAGCTGAGACACTACATCCTGAACAGAAAGGTCAAGTTGATTTCTAAAATAGACCCACTCAAATACTTACTAGCAAAGGCAGCCCTAATAGGCCGAATTTCCAAATGGGTAATGATCCTAAGTGAGTTTCATATAGAATATGTAGATAGGAGAGCTATGAAAGTACAAATTATAGCAAACCAATTGGATGAAGCACCCTTAGATGATCATAAACCTCTCATAGTGGATTTTATAGATGAGAGTATATTGATGACATAACAGATAGACCAATGGACTTTATACTTTGATGGGTCCCATACTCAACATGGATCTAGAGTTGGCATTTTATTTCTCACACCACAAGTGTTGGAATTGTTGCCTCAATCTCACAGGATCGAACCTCTGGAAGAGAAAAGTCGGTGTAACATTTCTTTGGTCTAGCCGATTGGTAGTTTGGGAACCTTGTGAAATATTCTGGTCGCTGTGACCCTGCAGAATTCTTGCTAAACGCTTTCACTTTGGAGTCTATCACTGTGACATAAAGTAGTCATTGTAACTTCTCACTGCGTGGAGATCTCTGGCCTACAGGCCATTCAATCGAGCGTCGGGGAGACTCATAGCGACTGGGGGCTTTGGAGTGACTTCAACACTCGGGAAGAATTCCCAGTGACATTGGAAGGTCTTGCCGACAGGGATACGCATTGAAGTCATCGTGATAACCTATGGCAGCTCGATGAGAAGTCTTACCGAAAGTAACATGTCTCGGCGACAGTGTTGGAGTTTTCGGGGAAATCCTTGGGTGATCAGTAAGAAGTCTTACCAATAGTGATATGTCTCACCGACGGACACTCGAAGTAACTTCAGGATCTTGGTGTGAAGTCTTAGCGATGAAGGATTGTCTTGGTGACAATGTAACACTTGAAGACATCGGGGAGACCCTTGGCTAAAAGACTTGTTTCGATATGATGTCTCATCGAATATCGGAAGTCTCGCCGACAACACGTGGGGTCATCGGTTCGGTGTGACTCTTGGCGAGTAGTGGTTTAACTTGGAAGCCTCGGTAAGAAGTCTTGCCAAAGGTTGATTCTCTCGCCGATAGTGGAACACATCGATATGACTTAAAGGCTTCGGTATGAAGTCTTGGAAAAAGTGGTAAGTCTGACCGACAAGATAGACTCGGGGTGACTCAGAACTTGCGGGGTGATGTCTTGGCGAAGGGTATTTGTCTTGCCGATAGGAATGCGATGGATGTCAGAAGTTTCGGTATGACTTTGGAACCACAGTATGATCTCTCAGCGAATGACTAAAGTCTTGGTGACTAAGGAACACTTCAGAATGACTTATGAGCTCGGTGTAATGTCTCATCGAATGGCGATTGTCTCGCCGATGAGAATGTTGAGGTCGATGTGTCTTGAAGACTTTAATGTAATGTCTGGGTGAAGAGTGATAGTCTTGCCGACTGATGAACTCTTTGGAATACCTTGTGATCTTCGGTGTGAGGTCTTGGCGACATGGCAAAGTCTTAGCAATAGCTCTCTGGACTTGATGTAACCTCTTGCCGATGGAGATGACTCTTGGTGACAACGTGTAATCTGGTCTTGTGGCATTGGGGAGACACTTCTAGTGTCTCACTAACATGTGACACAAGTTGATTGCTGTTGACCGAGTGAAGACTGTCCGACGTGGTGTGATGTGGACCAATCCGAGAAAGGAGAAGTGAACCATTTGCTGAACCGTTTCTGTGTGGAAGTTGGAAAACAAAAGCATGAGGAAGTGGAAACATCAATGGATGCTAGGTTGGATGATTCGTCTGTTCTGATCCAACAGTTGGAAAAGAACGTTTTAATAGAGCTTGTAGAGAACGAATGTATATATGTATGCATTGGATGTTCTAAAAAGCAGAGAGCTGATGAGATAGAGAAGACACAGAGAGCTAACAGAGAGAAGGCTGAGTGGCTAGCTGAAAGGCCGAGGCCATGAGGCTGAAGCAGAAGAAGAGAGAGGCAGGGTTGTGCTGCTGGAATCTCTCTTGAACATGAATGCCATGGTTGATCTCTCTGGGGGTGTTTGCTGTTACTAGTTGTATCCAGATAAACAAGATGTAATCTCTAAAAAGGCTAAGAGCCTGAAATTGTATTGTAACTGTTTAGTTGCTAAATAATACAATGGCTCGATCTTTGGAGTGTGGGGTTTTTTATCCAAAAGGATTTTCCCCACGTAAATCTTTGTGTTCTAGTTTTCTATTTCATCTTTCATGTCTGTTGGTTCGTGTAGTTAATGTTTGATGTTGAATTTACATGTGTTTCTCTCAGATGGATCAATGTGGGAAATAAACTGTGTCTGTTTTTGCATTTGGACATAGTTGTTCATGTCTTTGAGGTAACCTAATCGAATTAAAGTTACCGAAGGCACTACTTTTTGGAGTTTTCATTGGATGTGTTCCACTAGATTTCCTTACAACAAGGAGTAGTATACCCAAGGCCTACAAGATTGCATTCCTATGCACAAACAACATCTCATAATATGAAGCTCTTATCATAGGGTTAAAAATGGCTATTGAATGGAGAATAAAAGAGTTGCAGGTCTTTGGAGACTCTTAGCTAGTGATTAGACAAGTCAACAATGAGTACCAAACAAAGGATGAAAAATTGTTGCCATATAAAAGGATGGTGGATAGCTTCAAGGAATACTTCGTCAGAATAACCTTTGAGAAAATCCCTCAAATCAATAACAGAGTTGTCGATGCAATGGCAACAATAGGCTCACTACTTGATATTCCACATAACGTGCCTAAGTATCAGTTCCTCATGGAACAATTGTTGGTACCAACATTCGACATCCCAAAATCAGAATTGGTATGTGTTGTTGTTGGTCCTAATTCCCCATGGTAGCAAGATACTTTTGACTACATTCAACATGGTACCATACCCATTGACTTAACGACCACTCAAAAGAAAACCTTTACCCATAGAACTTCCCATTTACCATCTTAGGAGATACCCTATACCGTCATAGTCTAGATGGTATGCTACTTCGATGCCTTGATGCAAAAGAAGCACAAATAACCTTACAAGAGGTTCACAAAGGTATTTTTGGATCCCACTCTGGCGGACTTAACTTAGTCCAGAAACTGCTCAAAATTGGATACTACTAGCCCTCCATGAAACAAGAATGCATACAATATTCTAGAAAGTGTCGAAAATGTCAGCAACACAGTGACCTTGTTCATGCACCAACACAGGAATTAAGACCTATAACCACACCATGGCCTTTCTCACAATGGGGATTAGACTTGGTAGGCAAGATATCACCCGCTTCATCCAATGGGCACAAATTCATTATCATAGCAACAAAGTACTTCACTAAATGGATAGAGGCAATTCCATTGATCTATATCACCGACAAATAGATATCAAAATTCATTTTGAATTATCTCATCTACAGGTATGGAATTCCCCAAACAATAATAACAGATAATGGAACCCCATTAAAAAATTAGGATGTCCAAGAGCTTTGTTCCCAATTTTATATCCACCATCACTTTTCCACGCCCTATTACCCCCAAGGAAATGGTTGGGCTGAGGCATCTAACAAAACCATACTGAAAATAATCAAAAATATTGTTAATGAAGCCGGTTGTGATTGGCATTTGCAGCTAAACCTAGCCTTATGGGCCTACCAAACCAACATTCGCACACCTACTAGTGCCACACCATTTTCCTTGGTCTATGGATCAGAGGCCGTCTTACCCATCGAGGTAAAAATCCCTTCATTGCGAGTTTCATTAAAAAACATGGTTAGTAATGAAGAATACAGGGTATCCAGGTTAAATGTATTAGAACTCCTAGATGAAAGAAATTTGAGCATGTTAAACCATCTGCAGGTTTATCATAATCAGCTCAAGTGAAACTATGACAAAAGGATCAAGGATAGGAACTTTCAAGTTGGTGAATTAGTCCTCAAAGAGAATCAAAAATTACAACTCAATCAAGATGGAAAAGGAAAATTTGAACCCAATTGGTTAGGCCTGTTTGTCATCACAACAAGCTATGGCTCTGGGGAATATCAGTTAGCTACTCCTGAAGGAGAACCTTTAGCGAAATCACTGAACAACCGCCACCTCAAGAAGTTCTACACATGAAGCATGTTAGAATACCCCAAGAAAAAGGGTAAAATTCCAAAAAAATAGAAAAAAGGATGAAAAAATACAAAAAAATTAAAAAGAAAAAAAATAGTAAAGAGAAATAAAATGTTCTTTGAGTGAAAACCACTTTGTGGCACTCTTAGAACAGGTACCATAGTGAAAACCTGGAAAACATGCACTATGTTTGAATAAACTTGCATCATTACCTATTCATACTATCCACAACATCCACCCATTCATTTCAAAACAAGGTATCCAACCATGGCTTGTCACTGATTAAGGAAAGTCATCTTGTCCACAATTGGGGGAAATTTCAAAAAGTTGGTCATGGATTAGGTCTTTGAGTATCCTATCATTGTCATGGAAAACATCAAAAATCCAAAAACATTCAAAACAACAAAAAATACAAAAAAACATTTGAAAAAAATAAAAAACAAAACATCGTTGGGTTATTCCTTTACTCAAACAATCTAAGATATCAACATTTTTTGGAACCTCACAGCTAGTTCAAGTAGATTTCCCGCAACATATCCTCTAGACACAAAAGTGGAATATTAATCCATATTATCAATGTTGTTTACCCAAAAATAGTTTATGCTTTCATTCAAATGGTCGAACTACGTGGTCTCTGCATGTACAACGTAGGAAAGGCTCATTAGCCCCCAAGACCCTAGGTCAGTCCCCTTAGGTTTCCAACATGCTTTATTTCAACTTAGTCAAAAACACAAAATCCAAAAACAGTCAAAAGATACAAAATCCAAAAACATTCATAAAATAGAAAAGGTCAAAAACACTCAAACCAAGCAAACTACGAGCCTCAATGTGTACAACATAGGCAAGGCTTATCTTTGATGAGCCCTCGAGGCCCTAGGTTAGTCCTCCAAAAATGTCAAAAACAACATCATAAAACTTAGAAAAAAAAAAGACCCATGTTCGCCATCACAATTCACAATAAGAATAATAAACATATCACTCACCCTTTGACAAAATAGACAAAACAAACAAAGCAAGCAACAACAATTGAAACCTTCAAGGAAAAAGTCGCGGAAGAATTTGATCGCAAAATTGAACTAAAACAAAGCCAAGTATCAAAAACATATCTTTTTGACAAGACTCAACAACATCATGAGATATGTCTTAATGGATTTGTTCCTATGATAGACATGATCAACATCGGATAATAGACCCACCCCAAACAGATATGTCAAGTGATATAATGGCATTGTTTTATCTTTTTGTTATCTTATTTTTTGTGATTTACATTATTGACTCATTCCCAGGATCTCTCAAGGATGTCCATAAGGATTTAGAGAAGAAGGAATGGGGGAAATTGAGCATCATTTCGATTTGTTGTTTGTGGATAGTCTTGTTATACTACCATGGCAAATACTTGCTTTGTTTTGTGTGTGGAAGTCATCTTTGAAATATTTCATGTAACAGTGACATGTTAGGTTCTTAATACCTCTTGTGTTACTGGTCCAACATGTTTTTAAAGATTCTCACCCATACACTCTAACAGTGTTTCCGTATGTCTAGTATGAGTAGGAATACTCCTTGTTTGTAGAGTCAAAGTCCATGCAATAAATACAAAGTCACCTTGGTCATTAAATACCCTGGTGCATCGTATTTATTTTCTATATCAAAATGGATTGTTCAAATTGCAAAGTCTCTAAAGCAAAGAAAAAGCAACTCATCAACTACTAACAAACATCACATTTCTATCTACCATCAATATTTCTTCTAAATTAACATCATATTTTTATCTATCATCATTATTTATTCTAAATTAACATCATATTTCTATCTATCATAATTATTTCTTCTAAATTCTCATCAAATTTCTATGTATCATCAATATTTCCTCTAATTAACATCACAAGTCTATCAAATCATCAACATTTTCTTCTTAGTGAAATCTGCATAGCAATATCATTAGTACCATTCTACATCCACAATATAGGCAACATACATCATAATGATATTAAAACAATAAAAATATCATGTATGGGGCATACATCTCCACATCATAAACATACATTATCATATATCATCATCACATGAGTATAAAATGAGAATGAAATGAAGAAGGTATATATCATATATATCATCATCAAAAAGAAGAGTACATCATTAGTGTGATAAGATATGCAAAATCACAATATCTATACGAGACCTCGACTGGGCTGATGAGTATAGGCATATAAAATACATGTCTACAAAATTCTTTTGAACAATGAACAACATAAAGATCAAGTGCCAAAGTAAGACCCCAACGGGAAAATACAGAACCCTATAGATCAACAAAATGATCTGGCTGTCCCACAGACTGATCACTTGCACCACCAACTACACCATCACCGCCAATAGAACTAGGCTCTCCAAACTTTGGATGTTGAGTACCCCTAGGAATGACAACCTCATATAAAGTCTGATAGTAGGTAGACCTCTACAAATAATGATCACGTTCTTCCCTGAGAGTATCTCTCTCTGTGATCAACAACTGTACAATAGCCTTTGCAGCATGTCATCGACCACTCTTGGTATCCCGCTCAGTCCTCAGGATGTCTATCTGAGCCTTTGCAGCATGTTGTCGACCACTCTCACTATCCCACTCAGTCCTAAGGATTTCTATCTGAGCCTCTACAACATGTGGTCGACCACTCTTGCTATCTCGCTCGGTCCTCAAAATATCTATCTGAGCCTCTGTAGCCTGTTGTCTCGCTATCTCTGCATCTTTGGCAGTGTTCATTTGAGCTAATAGTATGTCTCCATCCCTAGTTGGTGGAGAAGGATCTAGAACTCACCTACGACCCTGTACCTAAGGTGGCTACTCATCCTGATCACCATGCGCTCTATCACAATGAGCTCTACCCCAAGCTCTATCCAACTACTCTACAAGGACCTAAATACGCTATTGCTCCCCACGACGACCTATAATACTTGATCTACTTGAAGTGGGAGTACCCTGGGAACAATAAGTCTTAGAGGCCTACGACGAGACCACAATTCATCATAGTCATCAGAGGTACTTGGATCTGCAGGACCAACCAACCAACCCTAATCAACTAGGGAAAGTTCTCTGAACTCAACAATAGCAATACCTATATCGGGCTGAATACCCCATACACGAACCTCCCGTGTCATCTAACCAAAATGAGCCTCATAAGTATCAAGAACTCGACCCTATCTCTCCCCAAACTAACGACATACTTAGTCTGGTAGATAACGCTCTAGCACAATATCAAAACGACCAAGTAAACAACGGGTCTGTCAAAAATAGACAAGGTGATCTGCATCCTCTGGCCAAGCATCACACCCCAAATATGATCTCCACACAAAACCAGGAATATCATTAAAAAATTGATGCTAGTAAGGAAGATCTCCAGGCAAGGTGTAGTGCACAAAATCCTCATAATGATATGAGTATGGATCATTAGGGTGATGATCTTGTATCCCATCTGGCCAAGTAACTACAATGTGCTCCCATGCCCACACATGCAAAAGTGAGACACTTGCGGAAATAGATCTCCCACCCTGATATACGACCCCGTGCATATCTTTGTACAAGTGAGTGAGAAGACATGGACCCCAAGCATATCTCGTACCCTACTCAAGCATATTATCAATGCACACACCCCAACCTATGGGAAACTGTCGACCTCGGCTATCAGGAACAACAATTCCTGAAATCAAACCACATAGAACAAGTGAGATAGGATCTGCATTGTCAGAAAAATTAGACAAATCAATCTTTGACTGATGTACCATCAAGTGTCGAGCACCTAAAACACATTGCATAGCAGGGATACCATGATGAATATGATACGCAACCAAATCCCCATGGATAGGAATATGAAGTATCCTCCATACATCCTCAAGGGTGATAGTCGCCTCTCCTGTAGGTAGATGAAACAAGGATGTTTCTGAATGCCATCGTTCCACCAATGCGGTCATCATGGTAGTATGAGTCCTGATAGGAGGCATATAAAAAATGTGCAGCAGTCCCATAGCATCAAGAAAGTCCCACTCTAACACACCAAAATGGGAAATGGGATCAAACAAATGTCGTGGACATCTCTCCCTAGGTTGTAGTACGCTAAGGCCAACCTACAATCGTTTTCAAACTATAATGCTAGGGTTTCAATCTAAACAAATGGGAGACACAATATAACACAAAAAATGATGAAAAACGACATTTAGGATGACAAACGAACACATGCTAGGGTTCCAAGCAAAAGTTAAAGTCAAATGAAGCAGAAGGAGTCAAAAAAGAAAAGTTTTTGAGCAAATGCACAAAAAACACAAAACAAAAGCGAGCTTTTTAGGCAAAGGCGAGCTTTTCAAGAAAATGCTCAGAAACAAAGGTGAGGAAATATGAAAAAGGCAAGGGAATATAGCAAAGGAAAACTTCCAGGGCCTCAAACAGTCAAAGACAAGATTTTAGAGCAAAGGGGAGCTTTTGTGTCAAATGCTCAAAAAATAAAGACAAGGATCTTGAGCAAAGGTGAGGAAACATGTCAAAGGCGTGGATCTTGGGCAAAGGCATGGATTCTTAGAATTCAAAGGCGTGGAAATTGAGGCAAAGGCGTGGAAAACAAGAAACTTCACTTTTTACCTAGAAAACTTTGTAAACGCAAAACGAGAACGAAATGAGACGAAAGCGAAAAAGTGAGAAGGTACATACCGGGCCACCAATGTCTAAAGGTCGTCCAACCTCTCAAACGAGCTCAGAACAATGTGAGACAACATCAAAACGTGGCATTTCTCTTCAAAAACTAACAGAATGAGAGAACCAGAGACAATGATTAGCTATAGAGTTAAAACACAAATGAGCTATCTACAAGACAAATTGCCTATATAAGCCACAAGAAAACCTTGATTTCTATGTAGGGAAACTTCCTACTTTCAAAATAGAAGCTCAAAGAAACATTAGAACAAGAAACAAAGGACCTATACACCTAATTCTATGACCTAAACACATCCGAATGAAAATAAGATAGAGTCATGAGCCTGACCTCAAAACTTGATATTTTCGGTCAACCTTTCGAGGGGGCAGCATAGAATCTTACAATAATTCCATGAAACATTGGGGCACAGTGGGGCATAAATTTTTTCAAAACACTTGATCTCAAAAACAAAATCTTTGTATCAAAGAGGGGCAAAATGTAGACATGTAAAATTGACTTAACACTTATCACAAATTCAGAATGTCTCGGAACGACCCTGAAATGACTTGGAACAACTCTGAATCAACTCATAATGTCTCAAAATGACCCCGAAATGACTTGGAACAACTCTAAATCAACTCGAAATGTCTCATAACAACCCCAGAAAGACTCAGAACAATTCTGAATGAACTCGAAACGTCTTAGAACGACCTCGAAATGACTTGGAACAACTTTGAATCAACTCAAAACTTCTCAAAAAAAACTCGAAATGACTCATAACAACTCTGAATCAACTCAAAATGTCTCAGATTACCCAAAAACGACTCGAAACAACTCTGAATCAACGCAAAACTTCTTGGAATGACCCCGAAACACTTGAAACGACTCTGAATCAACTCAGAATATTGCTGAATTAACTTGGAACATCTCATAACAACTCTGAAACAACTCGAATCATCTCAGAATCATCTTAGAATCATCCCACGACATCTCATAATGCATCAAATGACATCGAATGACATTCAAAACCCTATTTCCTCTATTAATCAAATGATACAATGTTATTTGATTAATTCACATTTCATCATTTCAACCAATTAAATAAATTAAATTTATTTAATAAAGTCCTAACCTTATCTTATTTCATCCTAATTAGTCAAATGACACCAATTATTTGATTACGTCGCTAATTTACCTTATTCCTCAAAATTAATTGAATTATTAAATCATTATAATTTAATTCACACTTCCCTCCAAAATTTGAATAATTGAATCAAATTAAATCAAACTATTCAAATTAGAAAAAATAAAAATCAAAGTCAAAATGGAATTAATTAATTAATTAATTAATTAATATTCCTCACCCACTTTTTGATTGAGAAAATCATGGATTGCTAACTAAGCAATCTGATTTTGCTAACTCAACCATCTAATTCCTAGCTCAACCCTAACTGATCAATCAATTGCTAACTAAGCAATCAAAATCCTAACTAGCCAATCTATTCTTCAATCACCTTAATTGTGCAATCAACTTTGCACAATCTCCTCATGTCTAAATCCTCTCAACTCATTTTGACCGTTGATCTGGATATTCTCCAACGCGATCTTGACGTCAATTCAAAATTGCCTTTTCTATATAACAAGCCTTTCTCTTCACAAATGAAAATCAAAATTTCAACTTACCTTATGCAATTAAGTGCTATCAAGATCACCATTGATAGAGCTTCATCATTTCTTCAAGAACAAGTATCAATCATCAAGCTTTTGCGTACAAGTAATGGAGGCTTTGCAGTGATACGAACAATCCAACATCATGAAAATAAACTCCAACATGGGATGGTAATCTTTTCTTGTGTTATTTGAATTGGTTTGAATATCTTAGGATCTTAATTTCATTCAAATAAGCTTAGATTTGCACATTTCATGAGTGATGGAATATGATAGATTAAGTTTTTTGAATTAGATTAGTTTCTAATTTCAATCCTGCATTTTATCTTGTTTTTTGCATATTTCCCGATGGATTCCTTCCCCCCCACACACATTCATACTTGCAACACTCCTTACAGTAGAATACACAAAAGAAATGTGGTCTCATTGGAATGCCATGATTGCAGATCTACACAAAATGGATTTATAATATTATATTAATACACAATCTAATAATATATATAATATTGATATATAATATCTTATAATTTATTATTTTATATAATATTAACAAATACACACACACACACATGCACACACACACACACCCATGATTGGTAAGAACATATTTTTAGTTTGGCTCTTATCAAGTGAGGTCACAAATGGAGAAGACCTCATCCCCAACAAAGCATTAACGCCAAAACAGTCTTAATGATAATATTACTTAATATAATATTACTAGCACTTGCACCTAAAGGAGGTGCAAGGATTACACCGATAGAAAACTATATGTATGAAAATATGTTAGAGAGTAGTGTTTGTGCATGGGCGTGTATGGATGTCATGTGGTGCAAATTTCAGTTGCATGTGGATCAATTAAACAATTAATAATAAGTGGTAAAGAATGGAATGAAAAAAACTTAGACAAATCTAGATTTTTTCCTTAAAGAAATTAAGTATTATTTGATTTTGAAATATTTGCATTTAAAACATAAAGCAATGCCATCAATGACAACACCAGAAAACATGTGCAGTGTCTCTTGCCAACAATATCCCCCTTTGGCATTGATGGCAACACTTAGTGAAAAATGACTAAGTGTTGGATCAGTACCAACAAAAATACACTACCAACCAGAACTCCAAAAAAGATCTTCATCCACAGCTCAAAACTACAACTCCCCCTTATATGAATATACATTTTTCATTGTTCTATTCTCCCCCTTTGACATCAATGGAAAAGATGGGGAATCCACATACAAAACTTCTCTAAACAAACAAAAACTTCAAACTGCATATGTACAAACTTGTTTCAACAACTTACACAAACTTGAAAATATTTGTAAAATTGGTCTGAACAATAGGTTCAAGCTTGTGTCCCAACATTTCTTAAGGCTTGATATCTCCTTTTCTTCAACTGACACAATTTTAGGAGCTTCAGTCTCCATAGGTACTTTTGTATCATGCACATTGGGAGGAATCTGAGTGTCCTCAAGTGCATCCTCTTCATTTACGAGACCAAATGAAGTATCTTCCACATGCATTTATTTAGAAACAACATCAATTCTGTTCTTTAATAAAACTTCCTTCAGAATTCTTTCAGTTTCTTTTGCAACCTCTTCAGTCCTACCCATCATAAGCTTTTTTATTCTTTTTTTGCTCTTGAATTCTCTTTTTGCTTCTTTTAGGATTTTCTTTATTTCCTCAATAGACATTACCGGACTTAAATTTGCAAGAATTCATTCTCTCAACTACTCTTCTTCAGTTCTGGCACTAAATCTCCTCATCCCCAAAATTTCATACAGTTCCTTAGGCAACTGTGCCATTATCTTAACAAGAGTCATGTTGAAATTGTTCAAATATTGTATTATAGCCTCTTCAAGAACTCTTTGACCAACACTATCAAAGGTACCATACACTTCGCATAGGGGCTTAAGATTACCATCCTTGATTATACCTCTCTCAACTTCCTCTACAAACATACCTAGTTTTTTAGGCTTCATCTTCTTCTTTTCTTTCTCCTCTTCACCGAAGGACTTGTCCTTAGAGACTGTTATTGATGCTTGGGTTCCCATATGCTTTATTTCTCTAACTTCATCAAATTCTATCTCTTCATCTTTTGAAACAGTTGTATACACTCTTGTGCTCTTGTCCTTCTTCCTCTTACCAGATGCCTTAACTTGAGCTTTTATAGGGGTTGAGTTCTTTGCATGACCAAATAGGGGTGCAAAGCTACTTGTGGATCTAGTTCAAGTAGAGGATGTTGTCGTACTAGCAGATTCAGTTCTAGCAAGCTCTTTTCCTTTGCCATCTTCAACTTGTTCTCTCATCCTTCTTGATTCTCTTACAACTTCTTTAGATATTCCCATGCTTTCTGCAAAAACTTCCTCTTCTTTCCTTACTCTCCAGACTATCATTGGTTTCTTCAACTGCTCTATTGGAACCTAAAATTTCACTCCAATTTTGATAAAATTTAAAGCCCCCATGTTAAAAAACTTGATTTCAATACTCAGGAACACAGTGGTTTTGTGTTGTACATAAAACAGATTTGTTAAGAATATTTTATAATTCCAAAAATAGAATTGGTGGGCCTAATGACCCCTGCTAATATTCTCTGTGCCTCTACCAAAAATGGAAGCTTCGGAATAAGATGTCGATTTTCATCAAAGCATAAAGGAGTGAAGGAATTTGTCAGCTATTGAGATTGCTAGAAAATGCAAGAATTGGATACAAGCTCCATTTCCTAAGAATGGTAAGCATTCGAGATGGAGGTGATTTGAATGGACTAGATATTAAATCAGATAATATTATGGGTAGAAGGAGCTCATTTTTTGGGATGAAGAAGAGACAAATATCCCTGAAAACTCAATTGTTACAAGATATAAAGCAATGGATCCTTGAACATATAAGGAAAAATACAGTATTTGGAGACATGTTCACTCAAGTGCAAAGGGATGGGTTTTATCTTTAAGATTTAATAGATTTGGAAAACTATGTTATCCATACATTCCAAGCATCTTTTACCCATTGCAATCAAGACATAAGGGTCAAAATAGACAAAGGAAATTAGGTAATTTTTCCTAAAGTTACACCCCTCTGTATAGAATATACAAAATATTTTGGGATAAAGATTGCTCCAACTACGAAGCTCGAGATTGTGATTCTCTAAGATTTTAAATGATGTTATGGTTGTAAAGGCTCCGATAAGAATGCACGTAAATATGAAAACTAAGACAATGTGCAGGATTGCTTCACTAAATGCTTCAACCAAGATATGGTTTCAGGGAGTTATTGATATGTGAAATGCATGACAAAACCTTCAAAGGAAATGGTCTTACATAGAATATGCACAAATCGAAGATAATTCAATACAAATACAATTAGGAAGTGCAAATCCAAATGCAGCAATACATGAAGAAAATTACATCAATTATTGCTAAATCGGGCACTCAAAAGATGGATGTAAAAGGAGGAAAAGGGGAGATGATAGTATCTGCAATGTTGACCCCTACACAACAAGATAGGAGCACAAAAACTTGGCTTGATAAGAATCAAAAGAAATGATCTTCATTAATGAAGAGCTATACGAGTGAAAAGATACAACAAGTGAAGAATGGGGATAGTCTTGAGTTTCTAATATGAGTAAATCCTAAAAGGAAAAAATTGATGGAGATCCAGAAGAATAATTTGATGGTTACCAAGGGTACATTACTATACTCATTGTGTTTGTGATTAAAAGACAAATAAACTGAGTTTGCTGAGCGCCGACAATGAAGTGAAAGATAACATAAAATTTCTGAACCAAATGTTGCTCAGTTTCGATGGTATGCTTAACTAAGAGCTTCGGTTCCAACAGGTGGACATATATATATGATAGGGAAACTATTTCCAATT
>VDFB02281492.1:164220972-164251898 GCA_007258455.2 Sequoia sempervirens | reverse complement strand
AGGGAGGGAGTGGGAGAGAGATAAAGGGTATACACACAAGTGAATCCTTTCTATTTTCTAAATATTTTTAAAAATCCTTAATTATAGGGTGTCTTTGAATTTTCTTAAACTATAATAAATAGATGTTCTCACAGTATATGGGTGTCCTTTCTCTTTCATATGGATGAGCAAGCCATAAAAATTCATAGATATAGTTACATTGCTCCTCTCCATCCACAAAGATATGTTTGACTTTTGACCTACTCACCTGCAACTAGCTGCCTTTTATTAACCATGAATTATTGATATTGTATTCTTACTACTTCAGTTTTGGGTGCATACTGAATTTTGTGTCAGTCCACTAGCTTGCCAATTTGATGAAATTGGCAATGCAGCACGACCTGTTTGAAAAAATGGGTCCGAGAAATGGGGTGATCACTGGGAGACCCCATTTCTTGGACCCATTTTTTTAAATAGGCCATGCTACATTGCCAATTTCATCGAATTGGAAAGCTAGTAGGCCCACTAGCTTGACAATTTGGTGAAATTGGCAACCTAACTTGACCTGTTTGAAAAAATAGGTCGAAAGTCTCTTGGTGATTTACATAGCTGAGACCCATTTCTCAGCTATCTTGAAAAATGTGACCCATTCACTACGAATCAAAGGTTATTTTAAGCTATCCTAATACACATTACTCATGATTGATGAATTTATAATGGATTTTTAGATTACGCATTTTCAATTACGATTGGTAGACAAATAATTAACAGCTAGCTGAAACATCAATGCTCTATCAATGGAGTCAATGTAAAAGAAATTTCATCTTTTTCAATCTCATAAGTATTGTCCCTACCATCATACAAAGCATGCCTATCAAATTTTCAAGGAATCCCTAGCAACAAGTGACACACATCCATAGGCAACACATCACATAGAATCTTATCTTTGTAGCCACCTATATTAAACTCAATCTAAGCTTTCTCATTTACCAAAAAAAATTGACCCTCATTCAACCAAGACACTTTATAAGGAGTATCATGTGGTATTCTAGGAAATTTTAATTTCTCAACCATTTCAATGGACACCATATTATCAGTACTTCCTGAATCAACTACAACCTTACATACCTTACCCATGCACTTGCAAGTTGTTGTGAAGAGTGTTCTTCTTTGTGAGGGCTCCTTCTCTTTTGATGCTTTGATGATTGTTCTCCTTACCATTAGTGCTTCACCAACCTTTGGATCAACATGTTGCATTGAAGAGTTTACACTCTCATTATCATATTCTTGCACCAATTGTGTTCTCCTTTCACCACGATGTGATGTAGAAGGTTGCTTATCCAGACACTTCCATGCTTGATCTCCAAACTGATTACATTGATAGCATCTTCCAGAGAATGTACTTGAACCTCTACCTTGTCCTCCAAATCTGCCTCTAAAGCCTCTAAATCCACCTCTTTGATCAAAAACTTTCTCTTGACATTTACTTGCATTCTCTTGATCCTCATAGGACTTCCTTGAACCTCTTCCTCTACTAGTGCTACCTCTACCTCTTCCTTGTCTTTCTTGCCTTTCTTTTAACTTCTCTTCTGCCCTAGTAGCCAACTGAAAAAATTCTTCAACCATTCTAGGAGTGGCAAGACTCAATTCATCTTGAATTTGAAATCTCAATCCATTCAAATACCTTGCTATCTTCTCAATCTCATCTTCAACATGACTAGCTCTAATGCTTAATTTGTGAAACTCCTTTGTGTAGGCCATGACATCCTTTTCCTTCTATTTGAGGTTTTTCAACTTTCTAAAAGTTTGTATTGCATGGTCATCGAACAAGAATTGACTCTTAACCTTTGACGCCATCCTATCCCATGAATTGATTTTTGCTTTTCCCTTTTTCACTCTCTCATCCTGTACATAGTTCTACCAAGTTAGGGCAAGGCCTTTCAACTTAGTTTTAGCAAACTTCACCTTTTGTTCATCTGCTACCTCCTTGTATTCAAAATAATTGTCCATTGCATCAACCCATTCTAACACTTATTCTGCATCCAACTTTCCACTATACATTAGAAAATCTATTTTCACCTCAAAAACATCTCCTATGACAACCTTCAACATCTTCACCATCCTTCTTTCATTAGGGTCCAACTCATCATCACCTTGGACTCCTCTTGGAGGGTTTTCATTCTCACCTTCTTCCTCTTCCTCTTAGTCACTCTCCTCTTCAATGGCCTTACCTCTTTTTTGTTTTGTTTCTAATGCTGCAAATTTGGCTAAAGCTACTTCTTGAGACTCCATCATCCTTATTTCCCTAACTATGACTGCACTACTACCTTTAGGAGACATCTTGTCTTTTCAAATTCCAATTTTTCCCTCTTCAAATGTCAATCTCTTTCCTTCAAAAGATCAAAACATATGCTCTGATACCAATTTTATGCAGACTAGAGTGAGAAAACACAATCTAACTCAATTAATCCTTTGGCAAAACCTTTACACCTAAAACACAATGTTTTTCTTCACAAATTTGCACTATGCCTTTAAGGGCAACAAAAAGAGTATTTTTGACATAATTTACAAAAAAAACTCCAACCCACAATCTAAAACCTATTTTGGATACCCATTGTGGATTTATACAACATATTCAAAATTTAAGGGTGATTGTTTTGGAACAATACCTTCAAAAAATTGTTGCTATGCTTGAAAAAAGGCCAAATTAGGCTTGTTTTGACATGCCACTATGTGATTTTCACAACCCAAACCTCAAATCCTTATACCAAAAGCCCAAACATGTCAAACATTACCTACACAAACAATTTCTTCAAATATTTTCCACAAAACCCTATATCTATGCAACTATTTCACCCTAACGCATCATCTATTCTTCACCAAATCTTATTCCCTGCCCTTGGAAACTTCACAAACTCAAAATACATCCTATATATCCCCATTCCACTGATTATCAATGGTTTTCATCAGTGGAATGGTTAGATTTTCATTTTTTTTTGCTCTCAAAGCACCAAAACCTAGCTTTTTTGAACCAATTTTAATAAATCTCCTATAAAACCTGCAAATCTTAATGAAATACTATGAAACCAAAACAAAAACGAATCTAACTCATCCCTCCATAAATTTCAATGTACAAGATATCACCTATAGGCTGTAAAAGGCCATACCAAGGGCTGTAGCAGCAAATTTTCCTTCAAAACGTAGAACACAAGAGCTTAATTATTCAAATTTTCAAATTTTACACCATCCAACCCCTGTTTCGACCATTCCAAAGCATATTTGACCTTTTCCAACCATATCCAACCAACTACAACTAAATTTTGATTACACTAACTCTTCAACTTCCCTTTTACATCAAAAATGCAAAAGTTATGCAATTTTTTACAACTTTTTAGTAAAAATGACAACTTTGCACAATCCATTACAAAATGACTCAAAAACATGACAAAGACATTCAACATGGTCTAAATATACCTTATTCAGTAAAAAACATGACTCAAAACCAAAAAACACAACATTAGACTCCTATTTCCATAATGAAGCTAGGTGCCCCTGCACGAAGGTGCTCGATTACAGGCAGAATAACTCAAAAAGAACACATTTCACAGAAAGGAATGTAGTAGGGTGTGTGCCAAAGGAATTAAGGAAGAACCTTAGAAATCTACCATTTCAATGACACTTAGGATACAATGCATTCTTGTTTAAGGCTCGATGTAGAATAGGGATCATTGATTAAACTCATCGATGTTCACTAATTAATCAAGAAAGCTAAGCAACCATAGTCTGAATAAAAAACTTAAAATACCAAGGGGTTTTTGACTTGGGATGCTTCTAGTGGTAAGTCTAGTTAAATATGATACTTCTAAAACTCTATTGCAAAGATTGCAGAGAGAAGAAATGAAAATATGCAACGAATAATAACTCTTTGCTGGATAGAAAAAGTGTAGTACACCATCTATTTGGGAAATTTCACCTATTAACTGACAAGATAGTTAAATAATTTCTTACAATTCTTTTAAATGAGTCTCAAATGTGGTCAAATGTTATACTCTAAATGTTTATTGCAAACTCTGCAAATCGAGAATTATATATGAAACCTACACTAGTAGAATTTGGAAAATAAATGACTATTGACTAAACTTTTAGTCACATGACTAAAAATGACTAAATTCTACTAATTTTTGCAATTCACAAGTATAAATGACTAATTTGGTCATCAGTAAAATCACAACTAAATAATTGGTCGACAAATAAAAATGACTAAATAAATGACTATTACTCCTCTATTCTTTTTCTTTCAAATTTGATCATAATCCATGGACCTTAAGCCCCCTCATGGGACCCCTACCTAAAGCCATTTGGTAGCCTAGGTTGCTTGGTGCACCAAAAATACCTATTGTGTGGAAGGTATTGTCTCTCAGTGCAGTCTTAAGGCCTTCACATATTTTATAAAAAAAATTAGCATTTACATTCTTTAACTTTTATTACTCATTATGTTAATGAATCATTAATGTTTTTAGCTATGATTTGAAGCCAGTTTGATTTTCCTGTTGTGTTAGCATATCAAATGTATCAAAGAGCAATTGTGGTCAATTTCACTAATAAAATACTATTTAAACAATCCAATTGCATTTTGAGGGCTATCTTGTAGACACTTTCATTTCAAAAGGTCAAGTAGTTATTTCTAGAAGCAATTAGATTCAATTTACATGGATTGTAGAAACGTAATGTCTATAAAAGTAATTATTTCTAGAAGTAGTGCCTTAAAAACGTAAGGTTGAGTAGTTATTTCTAGAAGCAATTAGATTCAATTTACATGGATTGTAGAAACGTAATGGTCGAGTCTACTTAAAACAAAGATTTTTCCCTTAAAAAAAGAACATTTTGCCCTAAAAATGAAGATTGATTCACTTCTATCTTCGCTTGCTGATATACTCGACCATCTTAATAATGCGAAATAGAAATAACAATTATCGCTTTTGGCACTACTACATACAAGGGGGATTTAAGACATTAATTTAAGACAAAATATTAATTTTGTCTTAAATATATATTTTATGTTTAAATTATATTTTTAATTTTCTAATTGTCTTAAATTAAGACAATAAAAAAAATACATTTCTAAAATCAAAAAATTTATTTACCTCCCCTCAATTCATTTTCCCTCCCTTTCGACATGCATTTTCTTTTCCCTTACCCCTGTGTATTCATGGCTGCAGACTTTGTTGAAAAATCATGATCGCTGTTAGGAAGGGATAGTCACACATTTAGAAGGGCATGGCGTCCCTCCTCGTGGTTGTCCAAGGTCGAAGGTCAAATCTGGCATGTTGGGCTGAAGAAAAACCATATTTGAGTTAGAGTTTCCCGTGGAAACATCTTCAGTCATGGTTTCTCTTGAAGTGGAAAGGCGAGAAAAGCTTTTGAGTTGTGCCATGAAATTAAGCTCCTACAATTCTCCAAGTATTGTCAATGTAAGTTTTGTTGTGAGTGTTTTTCCTATATTGTTTTGCTTGTAGGTATGCTGAACAAGTGTTGTTTGTGTTACAAAGGCCTTCAAATCCCAGGAAGTGGAGGGTTGTTGCGCATGCTTCAAATCCTTGCTCCAGGTTAGTAATAGAGGAAGGGTATTTTAATATTTTATGGGCTTGCCTATTTTAACAAAAATTTAATGGGTGAAAGGTATCTTCAAGATGGTTTATATCGTTTTTTGGCTATATTTTCAATATCTCCAATACCAATTTTTGGATGTAGATTTTTCTTTTCTTCTTGTGTTTGGTGGTTTTCTATGTCTGAAATGTGAATTATTTTTTCTTGTGATTGTCGAGTCTCCTAAATCTGACTTTTCTTGTGAAAGTGCTTCAATTTTGTTTAAGGCTTATATGGTTCCAAAGAGCTCAAGCCTAGACCGTAGCCCTTTGTTCACAGAAATATTTACTATCTTGACTACCTTTTACAAAATGGACTTTTGGTTAGCTGCACATAGGCTTTCAGGAGTCTCAAAGGGTTTAAACTGTCTTGATATGCATTAGAAAAAGTATTCTCCTTCATGCTTTGTACTTGTTGATGAAGGCACGTGGTCTCTGACACAAATTTATCCTACATTCGCATTACCAAACCCTGATGATCCTCAAATCTCTGTATTAGATCTCGTTCTTGTGACCTCAGTAGGGATTCAATCGTCTTGAGCAACACTATTAGTTGTTTTAGTTGACATTTCATTTTCAAAAATAGCCCAGTTAAAGTTCTTCATAAAAAAGGCAACATAGTCTTCATTATCAATGTTGCTTCTGTTTATGCATGTCCCGAAAGCAAAACTATTGGAGATTTGTTTGACTTTGACACACAAACCTGGGCACTTTCTCACTTCTTGTCCTAAAATTTTGAGTATCACATCATGCATACGTAGCTGCAATAAAATTGAAATTAGTCAACAAATGATGGGTCCAAAATCCAATTCTAGGTTAAGTCCCCCTCTATTTACAGCTCATCTAAACAGCTTTGCACTATATTTGTTATAAAATTATCTTGGTTTTGCTTCTTGATTGATAAATAGTCTGTTTCAACAGATCTATCAGACAAAAAATAAAACTAACTTCAACAAGGCCTTGTGTAAGGAAATCTTTAGAGGACAATTGCAGTAATGATATAAATTCATGCATTTCAAGTGTCCATAAATTTGGGAAGGATATTTCTTGAGAAAGGACATTGAAGAGATATTGAGTTATGGTTTTCGGAACATATAATTTTTTTTAAGACCATGGTTATGAGATAATGGGGTACTGGAGATAGGCTAAAAAGAACATTCAAGAGGTATTTGATGTATGGTATCTGGAACATACAATTTTTTTAAGACCATGGTTATGAGACAAAGGTGTAGAGCAGATAGGTTCAAAAGCTTTTATATAAAATTTAAGAAACAACTTCACTGAAATATGTATTTAAAATGGTACAAGCAAAAAAAATTTAAGATATATGCAGCTTTCAAATTTGGATTACGTGATTTGAGTGTTTTGGAACCTAAAAGAAATAATTTTGTTTTAGTAAAACCAACAATCAATAGTATCGAAAAAGTTTTTGATAAACGGGCATGCACTTTCTTTGTTTACAATATAAGATGAGAGGCATTCTCAGAAAGAAATAAGAGAGTATGCTAGGCATAAGATATTATGCATTTATGTGTTCCTTTGAGAAGTTTTTGTGCATCTATTTGAATGTCATGCTTTTTCCCAAATGCATTGTCCAACTATGTTTCTGGTTTTATGCATTCATTATTTATGACATTTTAACCAATCTTGTTTTTTTTCTTGATTCCAAAGCAACCTCAATGATTGCGACATTAGTGAAAATTTTACTCATTTATATTATCAACCTGTGATACTTGCAATATCAATTACTCTGGAATGAGACAAGGCTTAGACCTTGGAAATTATAATAAGTTCATGCCTTGACATTTGTGAAACTCGATAAATGGAGGAACCTCTTTCATGTTTGATTTGTATCGAAGCTTATAAAGAGTTTTATCATGGAGGTAGAAAAAAAGCTTGCAATCTTAACACTTTGGATTACTACTATACCATAAGTATGGGATTTCCTAATGAGGCTTGACTACCAAACTATATAATCTTTCAGATGGATCCTAGAGTTAGCAGTTTCAGTTTCTGCACCTACATGGAATCAATGATAGTAAAAAGGATAATTTAATAAAATCTCATAGATAACTATTATATCTTCCAACATTTCAGCAATTGTAAATTAAGAAACTATATTATGAATGTGAATTGGGACATTAACAAGGAACACTATATTTGATCTGTAAACTCCTTACTATGAACCACTTAACAACTTGTTAGATTCACCAGGATACAGATTTAATTTAAGATCGAAACTGACGATGCTTGTGAATTGAGCAAATAAACACTTAAAATATAGGAAAGTAAAGAATCTGACAATAACATGCACCAAGAAAAGAGAGACAAAGATTTGATTACGGAGTTCACCAGTTTTTGGCTACGTCTCCGGATCCGCAAATTAGCATGATCAATGCCATTACTATGATGCAACTGCTCTTACATCACCATGGTCTTTCACTGAGTTACAATCTGCTTCCCACTGAAACACTGTCTTGACAAGAACTTTCTAGCATCCACACTGCCTAGTCCTTCTGTCACCTTTACAATGTTATTAAGCAATAAAGCTGCAACTCTCTCTCTCTCAACAAGAGTACATAAGCGTCAAGCCTTTACAAATGACTCAAAAATGTCATACAAATCCTCAAGGACTCACTAAGTTCTTATCTCTTCTCCTAGAGACCACTTAGCCCTCAAAAGACTCCAATAACTCTCACTCCAAACCCTTTACTAAGAGAAAATAAACTCTCCAAGAGCTTTTACAAAGAACGAGAACACACTCTACAAGAATTTCCCCAATTCTCCCAAGAGAAAATTCTCACAAGACTCCTTAATCCCAGAATTCCTGAATCTCCGAATGAATAAACAAACACCCTCACCATCTCCTTTTATACATAAAAATTGGCTAATAAGGCCAAAACCACCTTATTTAATGCAATAACAAAATAACCCTTCTTGTTGTTTTCTACATTCAGCTATTTATTTAAAAATCTCACCTAATACCCTTTAATAGGTATATTGTTGAGAATTTGGTCCGACTATGTTGACAAAATAAAACAAACACCCTATATAGTTTAAGATGCGTGCGGCTGGCTAGAGATGACTCTGAAAGGTTTCTTTGGGCCAGCGTGGATTCACGGGTTCTAAACGGTGGTGTTATTTTAAAACAAATAACGAAAGTTTTAAACAATAAAACCAACCCATACGACATACATCACGAAACCTCGCGGATTATTGAGGAGTTATGAGTTCAAAACCCAAATAACCTTTTTGTTATAAAAACAAAACAAATTCAAAACCGCTTGTTGGAGAGAGAAAAGGATAGAACCATGTGTCACTGGTAATTCACATTGAGTTTGACATATTCGTAGACCACTTGCCGATGTCACTCTTCATTTGCCATTATTGTTGTATTTGGAACGCCCTTTGAACGCCCGCGTCACATTATCTGGACTTGACACATGTCAGTAGCGGATTAGTCCGATCAGATTTGTAAGGATTGCTTATGTCATTTTATTGCATAGATGATGGCGTCATGCTTTATTACCTTCTGTCCACAAGTCAACTTTGAACTTTGGCGTAACTTCGCGGCGTATGAGCTCCGTTTTCGGCAAGCTTAATTCTGCCGTGCTCGTCTCAACGAACACTTCAATTTGACGCCGATTTCAACAAATTCTGAGATGATCAATTTTTTCGCTTCCTGTCGGCCCTGGTACCCTGTTTGACCGGACCTTTGACCAAGCATAACTTCCGCACGTACAATCCTTTTGGCGTGATTCAAGTTGCGTGGAATCTGTCGCTATGCTCTATCCATTGATGCCAATTTTAGGAGATTTTGAAGCTGTTGGATTTTTGAGGCCTTCAAGATCCACCTGGATCAATATTGACATATTGATTTACTATGCCCCTTCCATTTCAAAGAATAGTCACAAGCAGATGTTGGCATGGGTGTTGGCATGGGTACTAGGACAAGAATGCCATTTTTAGAATCAGGATATGTGATACATGATACACACAGAGACATATAATTATCAAAATTTTAGAAAAATAAAATGAACCATTACAAATATTGATTGTCATCGAAGCATAATTGGGATGGTGTTGTTCATCCCAATTGTTCTCTACCATACTAATATTTCTTTCTAAATTGTTGTCTAATGGCTAACCCTGAAACATTTTTTAATCTATTATATTTTATTTTATTTTATTAAAATCTTGCTAACATGTTTGTAACTTCTCCAAATTTCTTACTGATTTAGTTATTTGAATGAGTGAAAAATGGCTTGGGTGGAGTTTTTTTCATCATTTATAATTTAAGCCATTCCATTAACTTTATGTTCTTATTTGTTTTCTATTGCTTTTTTTCTAGAAGGAAACGTCTACTGAGGTGCCAAGGGATGTCTACTGGGATCTTAAGTATTGGGACATTTCGTGGGATGCCCCTTCCTACTAGAAACATTTCCCACAATGTGTCATGCAAGTCTCCCTGTCTCTGAGACCTATACTATTGAATTGTTTGATTTCTCTAAGAAAAATAAAAAAACTAAAACTCAAGAAATATGCTTAATTATAAATGATTTTTTGTAGATATTTATAAATATTATTAATGTTGTCTATTGTATTGTTAGACCCTCTTTCCATGAGGCTGAATAGACCCTCACCTTCCTTCGTCAGGTGAGTGTTATGGCCAATGTTATATGTTACATTGTCACATTTAAATAGTCAAAGGCGATGTAGAATGTATTATTTATCTCTTTTTTGTCGGGCTTAAGGTCATACCTTCCGAGTTTGTTTCTTGAGATGCTCAAATTGTGCTTTCCCATCAACAACAAATATCTGCAGCCCAGCTACCATTAAATCAACTCCAGGTGAAGGAACCTGCACATAAAGCATTACATTTGATGGCTTTTTGTCTAACCTAAATGACCCTGCAACCTCTCTCCACACGTGCACATCAGCTTCCACTTCACCTCCAGTAACCCACTGATTGTCAACACTAAGTGCAACATTGACATTTTGTGCCCCAGTTCCACCAGAGCCTACATGAACCCAAGCACTCACTTGATATGTTATAAACAACTTTAGTTTATCTGTTATGATTTGTGTTGGTCCCTACCAATTTTGACTGCAATTGGTGACAAGAATATAGTGACCACTAAGGAATTTCTGACATCCAAGTGATTCCCGTGCTGCTGGAGGCAGTATCTTAGGTGAACCAGTGGCTGCTTTAAGAGAACATGGACCTAGAGGAAACCACCCTTTCAAATCATCAAATAGATTGCTATTCTCCATAATGTTCAGGCCAAAACCAGGATTCTGCAAAATATTGAGTGAAATCATGATAAGGATGGCATACAAAAGAGCCACAAAAGTACTTCTAGATTTAAATGCCTATAATGGATTAAAAATTTGACATTTCAGGATCAAATAGAGCACTATCAAGCATTGACATGAAATATTTTAGCTACTTGTTCAACACACAAATTAGGAACTAAAGGCATTTTCTTTTTAAAATGCAATGATGGAAATACCTTAGGTTGTATACACTAGAAAAATGTTACCTGCACTCTTAATCTTGAACTAAAAGTGTTATTTGAAAAAGGAAACAAAGCAATGATCTTGGGTTGCATACAAAATAGTGTTATATGTGCTCTTGCAAACATTGTATCAACTATATCTTACTAGCCAAAAATATCAGCATATAAGAAACAGGAGTTGTGAAGTCAATTTAGCTATTTCTTTTGTGAGTCACTACGTTATAAAATCAAAATTTACATGCTCCTCTAAGCCTCTTCTCTTTTTCAAGCAAAATGTTAATGAGAAAAGGCATATGGTCAAAATTATTGAATTTGAAAATTTTCACTGGATGAAAAAGTTGGGCTTGGTTGATCTGTAAAGGATCAGGAAAATCAGAATTTATTAGAGGAATAACTTTCAGAAGTCACAGCTCTCATAAATGAGCTGGAAAATATGGCAGAATGAATTTTCCAGTTCCCAACGCTAGAAAACGGAATTTGAAGCAAATAGTTTGACATCTTCGATCTCTCCTTCTAGTTTTACTTTTTGGACCACCTAGTGCACTAGGACATCCCAACACTTCTATATGGACAAGCCGGAGTCTATCAGGGAGAGGTTGATTCATGTGTTGTAGAGCTTTGGGAAGTAGAATTCCAATTGTAATTCATGCCATAGGCTTACAGTGTGCATATAATCAAGTGGAACAAGGGGTAGATTGTATTCCACATTGTACATACATCTCATTTTTACTTGTCTAACTTCTAATAATAATTCATTAGCAGTGCAATTGCCTCTACCAAAGCTAGTTTTACCCTTTCAAGGGTTTCCAGGATTAAAAATGTGTGTTCACATCTCTTTCACAACATTATTTCCTTCCTGATTGTCATTTATTTTGAATATAAGTAGGACAATCCATAACAGTGTTGATTCTTGATTTTTATAAGCATATTTTGGTGAGATTACAAATAATTGGTCTACTGGTAAAATTGGTAACTCACAAATCTCTATCCATAATGTGATAAATTCTGTCAGAGTTGCAATCTATCCCTGAGCAATTGGAAGATGTACTCCAATCCCTTGCATTTTTTTAGGGTTGAGAAATTCCTATAGTTTATCGGGTTATAAAGGTAATGATGACTAACTCTTGCCTATCTTGCATTTTTCTTGGACAGTGTTTATTACTAGTCTAGATTTATTTTTCAGAAAGTCTTCATATTGAGCCCTGTAGACAATTGTCTAAACTTAATGTAGAGTCCACTTATAAACTTAGGTAGAGAATTACATCAATTTTGCATGCTTCAGTGTGTTAGTCATATCTTGCATTGAAAATGAAAGAATATCATTATGGTAGTCAGTGACTACAATTTAGTTAGATATATAAATATGATTTGTTTAATTCCAATGATTTGTCACCATTAATTATTTGGTATATTAATTTTGGCTACATTAAATTTGTTTGACATCTAAGGAACTTTACATTTTAACATCGAGCAACTATTTTTTGAGAAAATGGTTGCCTTAGGGATTGACTTTAAAGATTTGGCTTTGAATTTGTCATGGGCATTGAAGGCAGTTGTGGGACTCTGTATGTTACCAACCTTGCTCAGTTTGTGTAGTTGTTGCTCCCATCTATTGTAATAGGTCTGCAAGTGAGTGGCGTGGAGTTTTCTTGAGGCAAGTCCCCTAGCTGTTGGTGCCAAAACTTGTTTTAGCGGAGCCGTGAGATTTATGATGGATGTGTAAACCCTTGCTAGGCATGGCTTTCAGTGGAGGACCTACTACTACAGTTGTTTTCATTTTCCTCCTTCTATTGTGGTCTTCATTGCGTTGGCTTGCCAAATGAGTACTCATTTCTGAGCATTGTAACATATAAATATTTATGATTTTTTGTTTGTCGTTGTACTGTTATTCTGGAATATGAATGTTAAGGGCTTTAAGCCTTACACTGATGTAATGGAGGATCTTCCAACCTGAAACAAAGCAATATATGATATTGTCTATTTATTGAGTTAAATATATGTGATTTGCATGCACCAAAAATCCATTGAAAAATACTCAGTTCAGTCAGCATACTAATTGTTTGACAAAAATGTTCCATATGTCAAACTCAGATAATCAGAGAGAAATTTGTTCTAACTAGGGTGGGACACTACATTTATTTAGTTTGTTGAAGGATATACGAGTTACCATTCAAGAGTTTATTGAGTTTGAATGTTATATGATTTCTAGTATTTCTTCATGTAGTAGCGTTCTAACAAGTTTAAAGCCAATGGAGTTATGTGAAGTAGAAGAGTTGATGAGATTAAAGATGATAGCTAATTGTGAAAGTTATCATATTTTGAAGTGGATAGCTAATTGCCAAGTGTTATTTGACTTACAAGGGCCCACTTTGAAGCTCGTCTAGTAGACCATAGAGCAGTTGAAAATTGTTGAACAGAATATCCTATCTTTCTGTACACCTCTGCCATTGATATTTATCGAGGATAATTTAGATATGGTGAAGAGTAATTTTGAGCAGCTAATCACAACAAAATTGAGAGGATTAGCCTTCAATATCAGTAGTATGGATGAATTGTTGTATACAGACTTAAGTTTCCTTAGTAGCAAATATTGTTTATGAACAGCAAAAGCTTTGTGCAGTGTCTGATAGGTAAAGAAGAATCAGCACAGAAGCTTCCAATCACAAAAATTAGAGAGTTCTTGGATAGAGTTTGATTGGCAAGGTAAAAGGATAGTGTGCCATCTCTAGAGTCTCTAGATCATTTAGACAATTCAAATTCAGATATTCAAATAGAAATTGATGATTTATAAATAGCCATTTTTTAGTGTTTTCTATTTTGGGGCCATTAGTTATTTTTAAGAAAAAATAAGAGCCTATTTATGGTTAACTGTAATTCTCTATTTATTTTAGCATTAATTGGTTGATGATAGCTTTATTTCTTTTAGTTTAGAAGATAGGAATTATTTTATTTTTATTTTTTCCTTTGAAATTTCTTTTGAGAGCTTGTAAATAAGTGCTTTGAGCACATAGATTGTAAGTGGATTTTACACTAAACTTATGTTGTACAGGTTTTCTTTCAAGCTAAGAAGTTAGATTATTATGTTGTGTTTGTGATAGTTTGACAAATTAGTAATAAAAATGATCCATGTTTAGCTTTGCATAACATTGTCTTCTATTCTTTGAAGTAGTTTTGTATGCATCTAAGTTATTGCTCATTTTCAACCTCATGCTTCTTTAATTGTTGTTATTAACGTTGTTTTCATTGTTCAAATTGATCAAGTTGTTGATGTGACTCTTTTGATCTGTGTTTTAACCAGTGGAAAGCATTTGTGTTTAACCCATGTCATAGATTTCTGCATAAATAGAAAATCCTTGCAACAAGATAAGAACTTTGCAACTCTTGTGCCCCAACCACTGAAATAAAAAGAAAGGTCGAGTTTGCTTTCAAGTTGTTTTACTTTCATGCAAAACAACCTCAAGGGATAAATTGTACAGTGTGCATAAGTAGTGAGCTTTTTTATTGCTTTAGATTTTAGGAGTAGATTAGATCGGGGAGCTTTCCCTGCGAATTTGAGGAGATTCACATGCTACTCTGGTTTGAATTGTCTTGAAAAGGACAAATTAAAATGCTAAAAGTCAGCTAGATTGTGTGGGAGTGCATGCTTTTACTTATTAGTTAATTATTTTGGAATTTTGGTACCATTCATTGGGTCTCAATCACCCTTATTTATTTTTTCTATGTCTAGCTGATCTTTATTTCTAGCTTGAAAAATGCTCCATATTATGGTGTTTTGAAGTTTGATGTTTATGTTTTTCAATCCTCCTGCCTATTGTTTCATTGTGCATACTTATTATGAATTTTGGCTCTATCCTTTATGCCAAAATCTGCTGCATGAATTTGGTATTTATAATAAGCTACTTTGTTTTAATGCATGCTGGGCAGTCAAGATGGTTGACAAAAATATATTTGGATTGTTAATAGGAATTGAACTTTACATTATAATTAGTTTGTGTTTTGAACTCTATTTTGTAGGGAACACATTTGAGGTATCAACATAGTGACACAGAGTTGCAAAACTTTGCATTGCAAGCCATGGATATGCTCCATGGAAATTCAGTTATTGATGCACAAGCACAGGTTGATGTTGCTATTTATTTTGATCTTTCTTTTTTTTTGTGGTAGAGATGTTCTTGATTAGTTAGGAGACTAGTCTATGGAATGTTAAGTTTCATTGACTAAATAATTTACAAATATGTAGGTTAGTTTTGATGCTTGGATGTTTTCACAAGCATTATTTCTATGCCATTTGATTATTTACACTATAATACAAACTATAGGTGCAATTGCTAGTTGTGAAGAGACATGGAAAGGTCTATTATGTTTTTTCTTTAATCTGTTGAAATATTTGACAAGACCTACATAATACATTGATTCTTTAGCATGTTTGCTTTTAGATAGACTTCAAAATTAGATGAAACATACCAGACAATCAAAAGATTATTATTTTTTCATGTTTTTGGTTTCTACAGGAATGTGTATTGTATATTCTTCAAGTTGGTATCATAGAACAGATGAGTGAACCAAGTCAAAAGCAGTTTATGATCCTTTTGGAAAAACAGGTTAGCCTTCATTTTCTTGCTAGAGATTTTTATAACCCCAATACCATCCATCTTCATTATCATAGCTGCATATTATGTAGTGAAGATAATTTATTGTACGAAATCTGAAGGATATATATATTTTTATATTGCTTCTAGTTGATACTTGACTGCAATTTATACTTTAAATTATTTTCCTTAAAAATTCAATGATATTCAATCATTGGAAAAACATTGATTGATAATTTTGATATGGAGTGCATTAATTCTGATGACATGCTTTGCTACACAATGTAGCTTTGCCTACTAGATACAAGTCCTTCGATGCTTGTAGTTGCACTACGAACTCTCTCCCATTTGTTAACTACTCTGGGTGAGGTTTGTCCTATCATAACTTCTTCCCATTTCTATATATGTTGATGCATCCATGGCTAATGTATGAAATCTACTATGTCGTGTACTTCACAAAGTCCATTTAACAGTGAAGCAGAAAATACATGTGTTATATCCTGTGGTAATAAACTATTATACTGTTGGACTTTTCTTGTCAATGGCTCTGTTTTTAACATTTAAATTGTAATGCATGCGCAACCCTAGAGGAAGTTGCAATTCACTACTTAAATGCACCAAATTATTTTTTTTTTTTTTAAAACAAATAACATGTAAGAAGAATACACATTGCCAACAACCTCTAAGGCCACAAGACAAAGATTACTTTAAAACCCAACAACAACTACAACATTAATAAAAAAACTGAAACATTAATCACTTAAGGAAGTGAGACAACATACATTCCATACAAGATAACTTACAACGAAGGATAAGGAATACCAAAAGATTTCAATTAATAATATATAAACCATAAGATTACAACACTCATTCCCCGAATGAGGTAATTCCAACAAAATGATTACATAATACAAATCCACCTCGATAACAACTAAGGGGTAATAAGATACAATAAGAACTGAGAGAACAAGGTGTGAGAAGAAACTGATTCCCACGAGCTCTCCAACTGGAAATCACGAACACACGAACATGAAGAAGAACCAACGGAATAAGATGCACACCACCCGACCACGTGGAATCCAAAAGGTTCCACTCCCTCCGTGCTAGGAGATAGTAACAGGAATTCCTACCCAAGACCATCTACCACTAGACACGGGTCACACAAAGCTGAAACAAAATAAATACAAGACCTCATCACAAGACTGAACGGTCAAACGTACAACTCTAGGTACGACTCACACAAAACTGTCATAGGTTACATTGCTTCCAGACATAGAATAGATCAAGAGTGTCACACATAACATATACAAACTGTTGACTTAGGAAGAGTGTCATCGCACAGCTTGTCAAGGGATATCCTATGGGAATCTTCCTTGGCCCCGGCCCCCACTCCACGGGTTATCCTGGTAGCCTCTACCGCATTCCCGGCACCCATGCTTACTCATGCGGAACCAAATACCTCTCGTGAAGACGAGATAGATGATCTTGCCATTCCAGGCCTTCCCGTCTCATCCCAAGTCTACAACAAGCCCTTGGGTCCATGAGCGAGGCATACTTAATCTTATTTAATGTTTGATGCATCCTAAACTTCTAAAAGTTTATTTAGTTATCACTGAATTAACCAACTTGCAAAGGGTTATCCTAGTGCCACTTTGTGCGCCGGCGCCCATCTGCAAGCCACTCTCCTAAGACAACACTCATGGTCATAATCACAATAGGTGACCAGATAACATGACCTCTCCAATCCAAGGAGGTAACAAAACAAGAAAACTCACTCCAAACACTGGAGGAAAACAAGGTTAAAACCCTCTCCACACACTAGAGGAAAGCAAAGAACAAACCCACTCCCAACATAGGAGGAAACCAATTACAGAAACCCACTCCTTTCAAAGGAGGTACAAATCACATTACCCTCTCCTATTCCAAAGGAGGCACAAATTACAAAACCCGAACGTGAAAACCGGGTGAAACGCCATGGTGTCACATGCACCTTTCCTCATGGCACAACAAAATTGACTCACGTACCACAATCCCAAACCAATACATGAACTCCTATCTGTAAGACTTCAACATTGACTCTATTCTCCCAACATTGAGGATGAACATTATAACACTACAAGCATTCCAGATAGTGAAGTAAACTAATGTTCAGATTTCCTAAATCCAGTCAAACACAGTTTACATGACTTGCATTATCCAATCAATTGAACCTATCTCTTTTTATGACAAAGAATATTCAAAGAATAGATCATTTACCCTAAACCACACAACCATATTCTAAAATCCAGACATTTCAATAAATAACATCATTGAATTGTAATCAATCCAATTAATAACTCTACGTCTCACAATCATATATCGTAATTAAATCCATTTGTTTTATAAAGCATTGGAATAAATAAATTACCCTTTTATTTCGACCTAGCAATAAATCAACAACTCAATCTCATATGATTCATTTAAATCATTCGTTACTTCTAAGTTTCTCATTTGTTTTCTGTATCTAGAACGTTTTGATAAATAAATCAGTCTTTCTTTCAATTCGCATTAATAAATCAATTAAATCTTCAACTAAGTTTCATCTCTACTTGAATATGAATACATTCCAACAAATTTGCTTAATACTTAAATCCCACTGTTGACATTTAAGAATCTATAACAATTCTTTATATTTCGTTTGCCAAACTCATATCTTATTAAAAATCACCCTTTAAAATAAGAGCATTTGATTATCTAGACTCTATCCTTTAAAATAAATCATTGACTATGCAAAATTCAACATTCTAAATAATTCATTTGAATATAAAATCCACTTTTGCTTCTATCTTGAATCAAATCATCTTACAGTTATCTATGTTTGAATTTATCCCTTAAAATTTCATTTGACATAGTTATTCGTAACAATTAAAATCAAATTATAAATAAATCAAACTGTTGACAAATAAATCATATGATTGGACTAAGATATTCATAATCTCTAAGTTTCGCTATTATAATCAAAATCAAGGTATCGTAATAATTTAACATTTAAATTACACCATTTATTCCGTGTTTCATCATAGATTAAATAAATCAAAGTCAATATTTTATATAGAACGTTTGATTAAATAACCATTTTTGTTTCCTCAAAACCAATGCGGTAATCCATTAAAAGTAAGTTCTATTTTAGATATGAAATATCATTTAAGACTCCTAGATTTCACGTTCAAGACATAACTTAAATAAATTCGATTAATTAAAATCGACACAAATCAATTATATTTAAATAGCTCATACCATAAATATGTAATTATACTTTAAATATTCTATTTAAAACCCACCAATTTACAATTCCAATTTAACGCTAAAACTATATATAATAATATTCTAATATTATATAATATAGTATTAAATATTAAAATATATTCCTAACCAAATATATAATAATATTTTAATATTATATAATATAATAATAAATATTAAAATATATTTAAACCCCATATATAATAATAATATTTTAATATTATAATATAATATCGTAATATCATAATATAATATTAAAATATTAAAATATAGTTAAAATTAAAAGAAAACGAAATTTTTTAAAAGAAACAAAATCCACGCCATAGGCGCGGCGATGGGAGGTCGGCCGTTTTTACACCATAGAACCCACAGTGGTGGCGCGGCCTGACCCGAACCACCACCCGAGTGGCCGGCTGTTTAACGGGTGTCCCGGTGAGGGGGAGCGTATGATGGCTCCTCCTCCCATGGGGCATGGCAGGGGTGAGCCCCCAGCAACAACCTCCTCTAAATATATATATATATATATATATCAAAATAAATTTTATTTTTATTTCAAATCTATTCCATTTCATTCAATCGAATCATAAACAAACAAAATATTAAAACCCTCTTCTGTAAACAAAACCAGAACGAATTTTACAACAAAAATTAATGGGGATTCTTATTATTGAAATTCTAAACCCCAGTTGAAGATTTTCACCAAATTTAACCAAAATTTTCACTATTTATTTGCTCAATCTTGCAACTCGTTTTTCTTTTGATGGGTATTTCCATTGCAACCAAAAAGGATTGGATCTTTTGGAAGGAAACATGAACAGATTTTAAATTATTACTAATTAAAACCAAAACAAGAAGGAAAAGAAAGGAAGAAAAAACCTTTTGTTTTCTCCAAATGCTTCAAGTTTTGATAATGGAGATCTTGCCCTTCCTTTGAATTCAGCTTCTCTAATTTTCAATCTTCCCTTCACCAATTCTTTTTCCAACCCAATCCAATTTTTGCTCTCCAATTTCCATCATCCATTTTCAAAATTTCCATCCCCCAAAAATATGAAATCCTCCTTCTTTTTTTTTTTTGCAAGCCTTTTTCCCCAAATTTGACAAAAACCTAAAATGAAAAATACATTCCCTTTTTTTTTTTAAATTCAAAATCAACTCTAATTTTAATTCCAATCCCCATTTTCAATTTTCAAATTCTAATTAAACTCAAATTTAAACTAAATTCAATTTCCAATTTCAATTTCACAAATATCTTTTGCCCAAAAGTCAACTATTTCCAAAAAAAAATATCTTTTCTATCCCAAAGACATTGCATTCAAAATATTTGTAATTTTAAATAACTTAAACAATTTTCAATTTCCAAATTGCATTTTGCAAAAATATCCTTTTAAATAAAATTCATTTTCAACCAAAAGTTAATTAAATTTCTTTAACCAAATGAATTTAACAATTCACAAATAAAATTCTTTTCAACTTTTATTTCTAAAGTAAAATGTAAAGCATAATTCCAATTTTGATTTAACCCAAAATCTAAAGATGCCAACCCAACCAAATTGATTTAATTTAACCCTATTAATTTAATTAGTCAATAAAATAAATCTAATTCATAATCAGATTATTTTATTAATTAAATTAAATTAATTAATTAATCACTAATTTTCCAACATTTCAATAAGACAAAACAATCATCATTTATAAATTTCAAAAGCCATTTAATCACTTTTAACTTGCAATTAAACACATTTAATCATTAATTAAACTACGCAAGTCATTTAATAAACTTTAAACTTGAAATTAAATAAACACTCAAGGGGAACTGACTAAGTTAAAACAACTGACCCGGAACGACAACCCAACAACACGCTATGACTAGGGTGACGACTTGGTTCGGAAAACCTAGCTACTATCTCCCAATTAATTTCCGTTGGTCAATGGACACGCTCAAACCTGGAAACCAGGTGGAGTCGATGTCATGTACCTGCCAACCTGCAACAAAGAACATGTCGAACGTGCATATATACATAATATGATCATTCACACCGTGAAGAGGAAATCTCAGAATCGTAGGGCGCTCGCAAGCGAGTGATACAATCCATCCCTTTCACCAATACAGTATCATTAACTGACGCATCTAACATCAATGATATGATCAATAGCATAAACATCATTTAATCAGATATCTTCTAAGTTACTCCAAAACATGACATAAGATAACATCGGAATAAAAGAACATCACATCAACATATAGCTTCCACATCGTTTAACAAACACGATCATAAGTAATCAAGTTCAAAAGTCAAAGCATGTTCAAACACAATTATCATCATGTATAACATGTGCATCACTAAACAAGTTAATGATTAAATAATCACCAAGTTCACAGTCACATAAGCATAATCAGACATACAAAGAACCTTGCCGATCCAAATATCCAAAATGGAGGGGTGTTACATAAATTCTTTGAACATTACATGGAAAAACATAGGGATGGATGCATATATTAATGAAAATTACATGAAGGTGTGAGGCTTGGACAAATGCTTTTGTTTATATTCCCAACTTCATGACCTATTTTATACTACTACATTTTGCTACCAATTTTGATAACTTCTCCTTTTGTTTCTGATTCAGGTGTCATTGGATTCAAAGGAGATTCTCAATAACTCTTTGGTTGAAACACTGTCAAACACTTCACTACCAGTAAGTTTGCTTATTGTTTCATCTTGCAAGCAATAGTTTTTATTGGCTTATTTTTTTATTTCACTTCATCACAAAGGTATTTTTCCCCTTTTTGTTAAGTGCTTTATGAGTTTTATTTCAGAAAAGCTGTCAAGAATTGGAAACATCTTTTTAAACTAGGTTTAGCCCTTTTTATGCTATCTGAGACAAGAAACATTTTTCTGTCTCCTCAATGACTACTCTTAATGGTTGTCACATATTGCCTTGATACATTTTGTTCTTTGTTCTTCTTTTATATGTCATCATTGACAGGGTTATGTTGACTACATGGGGTTATGTTTCAGAGCTTTAATGCCATTATTTTTGTACATCCCAATGTATTTCACCTTCACCTTGCAATATTAGTAGTAGTGCTCTCATATTGCATTCTTTTTTTTTGTGCATTAGCTACCTTTTTTATGTGTAACAGTGCATTGCCTCATATTGCATTCTTTTTTTTTGTGCATTAGCTACCTTTTTTATGTGTAACAGTGCATTGCCTCATATTGCATTCTTAAATTGAATTTGTAGTTTTGAGAGTGAAAAATGAGTCTCTAAGCCATTCCACCTCGTGAAATTGGTTCTAACTTGGTGGAATGGCTCCTGTAGACGTAGGTTTACTATTGGAGTAGTTTTCAAGAGCAGGGAAGGCGATTTGGAGGAAATGCATTGCTGCCCTAGTTGTTTTCCATGAGTTTTTGGCTTGAAATCAATGGTTAGAGGTTAGGGTTTGAATAAATCGTGTTGTTAAAGGATGGGAGTGGATTGATTAAGCATTTGAAGGCCCAATAAGACGTGTTTGATCCATTGGTAAGGTGAAACAAGGTTAGGAGGTCATATTTTCAATAAACCCTCTTGTATGCAAACCTAAATAGGCCAAAAGTGAGATTTTGGAGTTGGGTGAATTTGTAAGGGTTTCTATTGATGAAATTTGTGGATTTAATCTATTTCAGACTTTCCTAGACCATTGGAGTATATTTTTTGGAATGGGAAAGTGTTTGGAGGTATGATGCTTTGAAAAAGTGACCTATTTGAGGTCTTGGGGCAGCGTAGCAACAGTTATTTGGGGTCGATGGTCCAAAGTGAACCCCTGATATTTTGAGATATGTTGATGTACTCAATAAAGGGTATCTGAAACAAGTTTTATATTATGGATTGGATCTATTCTCTGCAAGTTATGACCCAAAAAATGGTGATTTTTTGTTGTTTTAGGCCTTAGACAGCGTGATAGTCTTTTTTTGAATGGTATGTTCTAATATGCAAAAATCAGATATGTTAAAGTAGAGGATAAAGGGTACTCAAAATGATAATTGGTTTATGGGTTTGACATGTATTTTGAAAGATATGCTCAAATTTCTCTCTTTGGTATGCTACAAAGAGAATATGAAGGGTTTGTGAAACAAAGTCAATTTAGAGTTTTAAGGATTGAAAGATTGTTCCAAATTGTTTGTATTGTATTTTTTTTAGTGAATCCTCCATGCTCTGCATCAATTATCTATTAAGTGTATGGAAATACCATTAGATCAAAAGTTACAAATAAAGAGATCTTTGAAATCTGCCTCTTACCAAAAAGAAAACTAGCTTTGACTTGGAGTGCTCCTTTCAGAAGTGAACCATGACAAAAACAATGCCACTACAAGTGAAAAAAACACTCAACTTATACCTTTCCAACAGCTCCAAGCACAATTGTAGCATTTGAGCATCCATTCACAGTTACATAACTTAAGGGAGCTAATATGTATATCACTGAATCATGGAAGTTCAACACCTGTAAAGAATCCATTAGATGATATTAGACAATAGCGAAGACCACAAAAAGAAAACCTTGACAGAGGCAATAAAATGTTTTACTATAATGACATTAATTTTAAGTAATGGATTTCAAAGGCATTTATTTTCAGTATTTATAATATTGTACAATTCTATCAAAAATTATGATAATGCTACATGTTAATATCATCTAAATGGTAAATTGTCGACTTTAGCTTACTTAGCTAACAAGCATCTCCAACTTCTTTGTAAAAGACATGGCTATATTTTGTTGTTTCCATATGAATTACAAATGGTTGTGTTACATCTCATAAATTCCCAATGATTTCATATTTGACTTCTACTACAGGGAGCTATTCAATTTATAGAGGTGAATACAAGACAACAGTCTCTTTGTAACATGCATTATTATCAATATAAAAAAAAATCTATGCATTTTTATTTATTAGAATTACTCTAATGCTTATGGTTATTTCCTTTTAAGATATTCATTGTTTACTGCTACTTAGTAATATGTTTATTTTTTGATTGTGGACAAGTACAGAGCAAGGAGATATTACTTTGATAAGCTAGTAATATTTAAGATATTGCTTTGATATTAATTCTTTTGCAAATGCATTTCTTTTGTAATATCATTAATTCTATGCATTTTTATTTATTAGACTTACTCTAATGCTTATGGGTATCTGCTTTTAAGATATTCGTTGTTTATGCTACCTGGTAATATGTTTATTTTTTATTGTGGATAGGTACAGAGCAAGGAGAAAATGCAAAACCAGTGTCTTACTAGATGCATTGACAACCCATCTCATGTGCAACAGTGGCATCACTAAAGACATGCATTCACACCATTTAGTTTTAGTTTTTTTCAATTTTAAAAGTATAATAAATTAGCAGTTTGCATACTGCAAAAGATTTTGTATTCAAAACTCTATGTATAGAGTTCTTTGTAACATATTTTATATACAGTTTGAATATACATAGAATTATTTTCCAATGTTGTTTCAATCCCAAATTTGTTGAAGTTTTAATAACATAAGAGTTTTAAATTTTTATATCTTTCAATCACAACAAAATTCCTCTTGGTTTGCAATTTCATAGACTAGTTATTATAAGAGCATTATCCAAATATATGACTAAAGCAATAATGACTAAATTAATGACTAAAGTAATGAGTAAATAAATGACTACTATGACTAAATAAATGACCAAGAAACAACAATCAATGACTAATATGACTAAATAAATCACTACCATGGCTAAATAAATGACCATTCAACTCAATGACTAAATTAATGACTAAATCAATGACCAAATCAATGACTAAATTAATGAATAGATAAATGACTAAAATAGTTTAGTCATAAATTTGGCCGTGTTATATAATGATTAGCAATAAACTACTAATGGTCATGTGACCAAAATTAGTCATTTATATGCAATTTTTAGTAGTTTATTTAGTCATATATTGTTGTTTTTGTACTAGTGCTAGATATAAAAGATTCATATTGAATATCAAGATATTTCTAAGAAACAAAGTTCCAAAACTATAACCAGGAGGTGTTACTTGTGAGGTGTAGAAAAGATCGAATTGCAATATTAGCTCTTCAAGGAAAAATGATATAAAAAAAAATTCTATGTTTGGTCAAGTAGAACAGAGTTAGAGGTAAATAACAATTGAAGTTCTTGTGTTTGAGTTGACTGAGAGAAAACTATAGAAGTGGTCATCATCAAGATAAAAGAATAGAGTTGTCTTTTTAAAAGATCACCTTAACTAAGATCTAGCAACAAAGGTTTTGAAGATGGAAGTTCTTATTAACTATGCATATGGTTACCAAGCATTGTAAGCATACCTATAAGAAAATTGTCGAAACAAGGCATACTTGTATGAACTTCTTCTCAGTCTTTAATGAAGTCTCCTTGCTAATCCTCAAACTCCAATCTCTCCAATTTCCCCCAAATCCACTTTTCCCAAAATTCACCTCTACGAAATTTTCTTGCAGACAAATATATTCTTTTTTTTTTCCTTCTTGGAAACCAAAATATGAATCATAATGAAAATCACTCCAAAGATAATTATTTACCAAAAAGGAAGGCTATCAGATTTTTGAAATCCAAAAATCTGATAAAATCTCTAAAATCTCCAATACACATCAAGTTTCCCTTTTCGACAATTGTTTGAAACTGTGCATGTGCTCCACAAAAATCCTTTCTATCTTTTTAATTAATTTTACTATTTATCCATCAGTTATCACATCTCATTATAATTTAATTTTATATTATTATATTTCATCACACTTTTAATTTATTACAATTATGATTATTAATAAATACATTTATATTTACTTGTCGCAACACCTTTTTATTTAATAACTTATTTTAATGCATTAAATAACCCAAAACAACATTTATCAAACATATGATAAACAACAATAAAGGTCATTTCTAAATAGCTAACATACTAAATAGGTGTCATTATAAAATGTTCTAACCACAAGCAAAGAGTACCTGAGACATAAAACGAATCCACAAGCATCAAACATAAACATCATGAAAGGGTGAATCATGGAGGGGCACTACATCCTCCCCCCCTAAGATTTGACTTACTCCTAGAAGTCGCAAGGTTAGAGTAAGCCATACACACATTAGTTCAAAAATGTATTAAATAATACCACATTCACCTTTACTTGAACTTAAATACAAGCAACATCAAATAATCAAGCAAACCAAATTTCAATCAATTACCTAAACCTTAACCAAGGTAAAAAGAACTTCAAATGACACAAAATGACTTACAAAACTGATAGGGTATCGACCCGGATACTCATCCTCTTCAAGGATGATGACTAGGGTAGGGGACCAAATGCTATCTATAAACAACTATTCCATTGGGTTTAAGGAATGCTCAAACCTGCCAATTTAGGTGGAGTTGATGCCTAATACCTGCAACTTGCAACACACAAAATGGTCATGCATATATATAATCATACAATCAAGCACACCATGAAAGGAAATTGCAGCGTAGCAGGGTACCCACAAGTGAGTAATGTGACACTGTCCCTTTCACCCAACACATTAGAAGACAACAATCAGTAATCAAATTGACTCGTAAAACATCAACTACACTGCAATCAAAATGATAATCTCATAATGGTCATGATAAAATAATCACATACTGAACATAACAATGCATCTAATGTCATGTAATACATCAAGCTAATTTGTTACATCAGAATGCTACACTTCCATAAAATGTAGCATAATTTTGCACACAAAGCACACATGTTCCATTAAATATCCATCATTTATAGATAAAACATTCCACTTTATCTAGTATACAACACTAGATCTTGTAACATATTCAACAAAATACTGTGATTTTACACCTTTTCAAAAGCATGAAAACATAATTTATCACTTCATATGCACTATATTCATGATCTAACATGCATTCTTCACATACACACTCAAATTCACATCACCATGAATCACATCACAAGGCTACATAGGGGTCCATAATGCATCCCTGATAGAAATAGTATCGGTGTATTGTGCACTACACCGAGGGTCCTATCCTTTCCACTGGTTTTCTGCACCATTGAAAAAACACCACCAAAGGACAAGTCTTAGGTTCTTAGGCGAGGATGAAAAAAAGGGAGAAACATAATCTCAAGAGTACACACAACAAGGACAACATATTGGGCTCAGATGAAACCAAAGCACCCTGTGTTAGAACTTGGGCTCTGATACCAAGTGTAACACCCCGCCAAGGAACCCCAAAGGGCAACACATAGTATGACTAAATAATGAAACATTTTTTTTAAAAATAAATAATAGTGAACTGCAAAGTATTACATATCATATAAACTAAACTAAGTCCTCTAAGGTTCTATGACTACGCTACTAACACAACTATAGTCAAGAACTAGAATCATTTCATTAACCATAATATAACTAACAATCAAGAGTTCATTTAATCCATCACATTAAAAGATTAATCAACATACATTTCCATAACATGACATTCATTAAACAACATGAGTGATCATTTATAAATAACTAACAAGTTTATATACAAATTACATTACATGCGAGTACATCACAACTTATTACATCAATACATTGCTTACAATAAAATTTTCCCAAATACAATTGAGAAGATTACATCATTATTACAATACATGGTACAACTGATATGCAAGTCCAAGACATATACATATAAATTGTCTCCTCGAATTGGTACAAGATCTAGAATCCAATATACAAGGAACAACCTTCATGCACATGACCAACAACAAGGGAAACCCAATGGAGGAAAAAGCACCAACCTCCCGACCATGTGGAACCCTAAGGTCCACCCCCCATGCTAGGAGATAACATAAGGTCCCACTACTAACAAATAGTCAAGAAGACAATAGGATAACATAGACAAGAGGCTATACATGGTTACAACTCATCACTACAACAACATTAACATCACATAAACACATACATTACTTCTAGAGGAACACACACAACAGAAGGGGATAACATAACTAGGGAATGCTAGATTGCAATAAGAGTGTCATCGCATGGTCCTGGCATGGGTTGTCCTGGCAATCTCTCACTAGAATCTAGCCCCCATCTATGGTTGTCATGGAAACCTCTCACTAGGTCCTGACCCCATAGGGTGACACATGTGGAACCAACATTATTTTTGTGAGGACAAGGAAGTTGATCTTTCCAACCAGGCTGTCTCTACCCATCCTTAGCCTAAATGAGCACTATAGGCATGGGTGAGGCATCTATTATTTCTTTTATGTGAAAATTACCCATCCCCCTAGTTTATTTTTTAAGTTATCATTGGATTAAGAAACTCTCCAATGGGCTACCGTGGTCACTACTTTGGGTTCCGACCCCCATTGAGAGCCACTCCCCCTACTTGCAACTAGTAAAAACCACAAATAAATAAGTGATTTACCATCTTGCAACTTAATACAATCACATGAATCCAATAGATTAAGGCATTAACCATCTCGCTAACATATCACAATCACAAGGATGTATACACAATGCAAGGCATTGACCTTCTTGCACACTTATCAAAATCATAGGAATCTAACCACGGTGCAAGGAATTGACCATCTTGCACAAAACACAAAACATAAAACATTGCCAAGCCATTTCCAGAGTAAAACCATCATAAGAATCATACATACAAATTACTCCCTCCCAAGCCTCTGGAAGCCAACCTTTACAATTTTGCACAAAAGACTCCCACCATGACACAATTATCAAATTCACCCCTAATTTCCAATAACCAACACAATATTCAATTCAAGAAATCATTACATTACAAACAAGAATAATCCATAGATAAAACATTACTTCCATTTTGAACAATAACCAAATTCACCCAAATTCCACTAATCAAACACATTACTCGATATAAACAATCAATAAAACAATACAACCAATCATATTCAAGAATGACTTAATCAATCATAATGGATACTCATATAGTCAATACTAAAGAATAATAACTCATTAAGTAACATTCTTATTTTCTCACTAATATACTTCAGCTAATAACCCTAATATATTCGAATGCAACTCACAATATAAAATTTATCAACAAAATATTGTGCCACAATAAAAATAACTTTCTTTTATAAATACATAATTAAAGATTACTTTATAATTTAAATTCTAACTCATTAGATATTCAATAATTAATTTCTTAGTGACCTTATAAAACAATTATGAAAGAGATTAACATTCAATAATTTAAGAAAAGATAATCTAACCCAATTTACTTAATCAAATATTTTAATTATTTAATTATAAATAAATCAATATTTCACTTATTTGATCATACATAAATACATACATACCTACCTACATACATACATACATACATATATACATACACACACATATATCCTTAAATACCTACATTTGAATTATCGAATATCAAGCTAAAGTCACTTCCATCAAATAGTAAGAAAATGCTATTGTTAACTATGGAATGTTGAACAAATAAAACATTCTTCAAATGGGGCACAATAATAGGTATTGATCTATAGGCATGTTTGTAATATCAAAAACTCCAATGTTGTTACAAGAGAAATTGTTCTAAAAGATGCGAACCATTTTCATCATTTTAAACAGCAATAATGTTTTGAGGAGATTATTGGTGATGCTAAATGAAACAATCTGGAAAATAGGCTTGCACTATCATAATTTCAAGCAAAGGAAATTGGCAGGTGAAAAGCCAGATACCACAACCTTTCCCGCACCCTCTTTGCCTATTCCTCAACACAGGTTTGGAACAGGGTAAGATCATCCATAAAAACTTAACCTTTTAGAACTAAGATGGAATTTTTTACAAGACGAATCGATCAAAGAGAGAGATTTGCGCCATTTCCATCATTGAAATAGAGACATCAATCTAGGTTAGTTAGTTGATGATGCTAAATGAAACAATCTAAAAGGATATACCTGCGCAATAATATTATGCACAAATCTTGTATTGTCCTTATAGACCTAGATTTTTATCACTATCATATATTGGTTACACTCCATAATTATAAAATATTTATTGGCTTAGTTGGGATGGAAATTGTAAATGCCATATGTGATACCTAGTATCGAATGCCCTACATAAGATTATATAAAGGAGAACTGCAAACTACAGAACCACTAGTACAAATGCCTCTTAAATAAAAGATTTATCAACCACTGTAAATAGCAAGGGTGACACCTTCTTTAAAAATGTAAAACATATTAAATCCTATCAACTAAAAAGAAACACATAAATGCTGATAGGGAGGTTGTTTTGCAGGCAAGAAGGGTGGGACCATTGATAAAGGCCTACCCCATGCATGAAATAAGGGCGGTGATGGCATTACATGGAGAAGGCTCTTTGTTACAGGCAGAAAAACTCAAAAATAACACATCTAATAGAAATGAATGTAGTAGGGTGTGCGCCAAAGGAATTGAGGAAGAATCTTAGAACTCTGTCATTTCAATGACACTTAGAATACAATGCATTCTTGTTTAAGGTTCGATGTAGAATAGGGATCATTGACTAAAATCATTGATGTTCACTAATTAATCAAGAAAGCTAAGAAACCACAATCTGAATAAAAACCTTAAAGTACCGAGGGGTTTTTGATTTGGGATACTTCTAGTGGTAAGTCTAGATAAATATGATACTTCTAAAACTCTATTGCAAAGATTGTGTTGGAACTATTAAAATCTGATGATTTTTGCCCATTTTTCATGCCCCCTGAGTCTCCATATGAGTTTTTCCTTATGCATATTTCCTTCATTTCGTAATTATTTGCTCACATTTTGACTCATATTTGTCCCCTAAGTCATCTGTCTATGCGTTTTCCACATTTTTTTCTATATCAGCATAGGTCTCCCATTGTCTCCCTGACCCA
>VDFB02281492.1:163467996-163543077 GCA_007258455.2 Sequoia sempervirens | reverse complement strand
TTTAAATGATTTATTCTCTATAGCATTTTTAGTTCACTCTCTCCCCCTTTGGTAGATATAGCATTTTGAGTTCAATATTCTTTCTGAGAATTTCAACATTTTGAGTTCACTCTCTCCCTACTTGACATTAATGGAAAATGGTCAACAATCTCACTCCCCATTTCTTTGCACTCCTACTGATACCAAACTATGCTAACACATCCTTCAAGCTATAAAAAAACATTTCTTTGAACCACCCTAATGACAACACTTCTTCATCTTCTTCTTTAGTGGAGTAATCTTCTTCCTCATTAGTGTAGAAACTCTTATGTTTTCTCTAACCTTTAAACTTTCTCTGAAATGATTTATTTCCATTCTTTTGCTTAGCATTGTTAGTATTCTTATGGGGACACTTAGCCATAAAATGTCCTACTTCATCACAATTGAAACACTTAAAAGTTAGCTTTCCCTTATACTTACTAGAACCTCTTTGTAGCTTCCTAACAAAATTTGCTTCTTTCAAATTTGATCCAATATCAAATTCTTGATCAACCTACTTCATAGACACTCTGAATGCAACCTCTTTCCATATAGAATCTTCACTTTGAAATCTCATCTCAAATGCAATTAGAATTCCATGTAGTTTAGTTAATTTTAAAGCATTTAGATCCTTGGATTCTTCAATAGTAGAGACTCTAGAATCAAACCGCCTAGGAATAGATGTGAGTACCTTTTTAACAATAATATTCTCTTCCAAGTTTTTACCAAGACCTCAGATATAGTTGGCAACTTCATTGACTAAGAGCATGAATGTAGCAATATTATCATCTTCTCTCATCTTTAGAGCTTCAAACTAAGCTTTGTAAGTTTGCAACTTTACCTCTTTGACTTTGTCATCACCTTCATAGATAGTCTCCAATTTATCCCATACATCCAATTGGATTCTTAAGAAAGAAACAAACTCTGATACATTTTGGGGTTCTTCTGAGTAGGGCCCATCTTTTATTATTTTATTTAGGGGACCCAAAAAACCATAGGGGTAGAAACCTGTGGCGCTTAATCATTAAAGGCAAGGGGTCTGTCCATTTAGAAATAGACTGAAAGGATGGTTGCACGAGGGGCTATTTCACATCAAAGGTGGTCCAAAAAATTTCATAGACAGGTACAAAAAGTAATAGCAACCTTGCACCAACTAACCCAATCAACCTCCAAGAAAAAAGAAAACGAATCCTCTAGATGTTCCTAAAACCCAAGGCTTCAAACCAAAAGGTTGGTGACCCTACAAACCATTCCCATGCTTACCAAGTGATCTTTGATCATACGAACCTTACAAGGTTTATTGATACATTCACAACTATTGTTACCTCCACATGCATTTGACTAGTAGTGACAACCTTGGTTTTTAATCCTCCAACCCCATACCTTGGGATCACATCACCATGAAAAAAATTCATCCAACATCCTTATGAGTGCAGGTACCACCAAATAGGTATTTTTCAGATCTGTCTTCCTCGAGCGAGGGAAATTCAAGAAGAGAAGAGGAAAGTGAGACATGTAGTAGGTCTAAAAGAGCGAGATCAACTAGAGGTCAAAAGATTAGAAGAAAATTTCGTAAACGCATGGAATTTTTTCTTGCTGAAGGGGGGTCATGTTCTTATGATCATGAGAGCATAAGCGACATCGAAATACCCTTGAGGTATAAACATCTACGGAAACAATGGCTACCCAAGTTTCTTCCTCCAATAAACATTGTTTTTTGTGTCAACAAGAGGATATATCGCATAGCTCCATCGTCATTACATGGTTTGGGCTTATTTTGCATGGATGGCATAAAGGTCTGTTAGGAAAAAGTTACTGAATTGATGGAGTATGTCAGACCCTATTACAATTACAAAGATTGGATGTAGCTGGTTCGATATACATGAAATATGTATAGGTATGCACTGCCAGCAAATTATATGCAGCTAAAAGATAATGATCAAAATAAAGGAGTGGCTATGTACATTGACAAAAGGCCAAAAGCATCAAGGAATATTGTAGGGTTTATAAATAGTACATGACCTGGGTCAACAAATAAGCAAACCAATTTCATATTCGAGGCGCACGAGGGAAACCGTGTATTCGTATGTGCGATAAAATCAATAACTGTAGGGGAGGAGTTGCTAATCGATTACAATTTGAATCTCATAGATACAAACACAATTACTATGGGGGTGGTACATACTATATACCATTTTCCCCAACCTCCAATTAATGACTCCAATATACCATTTTATTATTATGTTTTTTTTTCGTAAGTATATTGGTTTCATTTCGGTAATGTTTTTTTATAATTAATTTTTGTCACAGCAAGACATTGATCATAGGGGGAAGGCTTCGACCTAGAGCACAGATCACGATGCATCTTCAGGTGCTTCTACTCGACAGGTTTACCTCATTGTAATTGTACAAATTAGATCTAAGCAAAATGTTTTAATATTATGTTTTTTTCATAAGTTTATTGGGTTAATTTTGATAATGTTTTTAAAATTCTTATCACAGTCGGATGATCGGGGAAAGGCACCAACAGTAGAGGAGACCATCCATAGGGAGGTGCAATCACTATTATGCGATGATAACATCGCATATTCTACAAACCCTCCAGATATGATAAGGAAGACCCAAAAAAATGCAATGAAGAAATCCTTAAGTTGTTATTCATAGTGCCTCAAACATAAGGAGGAGATAAGAGAAAGGGTTGGGTACCATTACTGAGAGATCACTTTAAAATTGCAAGTAAGTCAGCCAAGTGAGATCTTTAATAAATATAAGTCTATCTATGGTTTTATATTTTGTAATTCTTTTGTTTATGAACTAAAATATCAAAAAGTATTTTTACAGGATTTTTGCATCCCCATGATGTCACGCCATGATCAAGGTAATCGCAGTGTTGCCTAGGAGTAGGGCTGGTACAAGTGTCGCATCCTGATCTTCCCGTGACATCATAACGGTCCGACTTACTATTCGCGGGCTCATATTGTTGGATCAAATGTCAAACATAACAACATGTAGGAACTGTGTAGTGCACCCTTTGGCAGTGAACACATGCCAGAACATGCGTCAGGACATGTACCTGGGGATGCAGAGGCCACTAGTACTGGTGATGTTTTAGCAACATTTCCTGGATCTTCCTGTATTACTAGTACAGGAACATTTTTGGTCACATTTGTGGTGATTGAGGATTTTGTTCCCATAAAGATAGAGAAGGTTCCAGGTACTTTAAAATGTTTTAATTATTATTATATATAATCCAATTGAAATTTACTTATTGATCACTCTTTTTAGACTAATGATCCCATAATCATTTTCCAGGAAATGATGTTTTTTATAAACATATAAATGATAGTACATTAGAGATATTTGGGCCCACCATACGTACATGGTGGAATGCCCAAAATCAAGATTTAAAAGATGAGCTCATTAACTGTTTAGTTGTGTTGTTCGGTAATAACACATTCAACCAAACCAAGGTCCTTAAGAAAGCTGGTACCTATCTAAAATATGTGAGGGACCAATATAGGTCACATTTAGAGAATAAAAAAAAGTACAAGCATCCCCTCATGATTCCGGAGAGGGAGTGGAAGGACCTGGTGTTGGATGGAAAGGAAAAGGCTGAAAATAAAAAAGGAAAGACACCACCGGGCCAAGGAAGGTATGTGATACTATCAACAATGTAATTATATATTGACTACTCTTTCTTTTTACATAATCTAACGTATTTCAAACTTTTCATAGGCTGCCGACACATCGAAGGAAATAAAGGCAAGACTAGAAAAACATGGGCAACACAAATTTGGCTTTGGTGGTTATATGAAATTAGTTGCACGAATTGTAATTATGTGCCTATTTGTTTTAAATAAGCAAGCAATGATAATACTGCACATGACATTGGAATGTAGCCTAGTGAGGGTGGAGCACAACTTGCAGATGAAGGTCATGGTGTGCATCCCGGTACTAGATGTATTCATGTGCTATACAAAACACAATATGGATTAATACAATTAAACATCTTTAATTGCAATTGGTGTATTAATTAATGTAACAATTTGTGTTTCAACTTTAGAGCATGTAGAGAGTGATCACCATGTTGAGCATGATTAGGCTAGAAAAGATCATGAACATGATGTGGCCCCATTAGGTAAATAGGACCACTCTAATGTTCTCTTAAACATATTTAATTGCAATTGGCGTATTAATTAATGTAACCTTTCATGTTTCAACTCCAAAGGATTTAGAGGGTGTTCAGTATGTTGAGCATGAGGCTATAAGACAAGATCAGGAACATGATGTGGCCCCATCAGGTAAAGAGCACCACTCTAATGTTCTTTTAATTAATGAAATACTTGTAACAATAATAATAAAACATATCAATTTAACATTTCTTTGTTATTGCAGCAGACCCCCCTTGCAGCAACCTCCACGTCTTGAGTACAAGACTAGGCATACATTAAGATCATGAGCAAAGGGTAGAACAACTAAAGGGGGGGACAAATGATTTATAAAACAATACTCCACTTCTTTTTTTAGCTACAAAAAAAAATGATTGTAATCATATTATGACAACCATATTTTTGATAATATGTAAAAACTGAAAGAATGAATGTTATATGTTAATGAATGAATGTTATATGTTATTAATGGATGAATGAATGATTAATGTTATATGATCAGATATGGGGAATTGAGAGTGATGTGAGGGGGGTGGAGGGGCCAAATGAGCTTCTATCGTCACGTGGTTGGCCTTGTTAAGTAGAGAATATTAAACTATTCTCAAAACAAAGAGAAGCTCAATAAGGTAATGCACTTTTCAATAATTTTTTCTTTTTAAAACTGCAGGGTTTCGTTGCAATTTCGACAAACATAGCCTGACGAACCACAAAAATGTGCGATGAGGTTGCTGTACACGCAACGTAGTTTTCATCGTAATGGCAATGACGGTTTGCTCCACCTCGTCAAAAAATGGACGAACATTTGGTTTTTTTTCGACGATTTCAAATGGGCGTTCTACAACGTTTTGTGATTTTTTGCGTCGATAGATGGATGAAGTTACGTTGATGTTGCGACATACACCGTCAACATTTTTCGTCATGCTGATCGATGATGCTGGGTTGTGGTTTCAATGTATAAAAATTGGTCGTTAAAGCGACAAAAATCCAGTGATGAAATTTAAATTAGTGTTGTGTCGGTAAGTCGACAATATTTTTTCGATATGTCACCAAACATTCGTCAAAATTTGTAGTCAAATATAGTAGCAATTGTAGTTGTCCATTATGTACGCGTATTTTCTATCTCCTTTGGCAAACCTTTATCTTTTGGTGAGTTATAACCACATTTAGGAAACCACTCGTGTTTGAGTTTTCGTCGGCCATCGATAAACTTTGGTGACTACAATTATGGATTGCTCTGTAGTTGTGCATTCTATAGACGTATTTTTTATTGCCTTTCGTGAACCTTCATTTTTTGTTGAGTTATAGCCGCATTTAGGAAACCACTCGTGTTTGAGTTTTTGTGGGCCATCAATCAACTTTGGTGAGTATGATTGTGGATTGTACTATAGTTGTGCATTCTATACTCGTATTTTTAATCACCTTTCACGAACATTCATTTTTTGATGAGTTATAGCCACATGTAGGAAACCACTTATGTTTGAGTTTTCATGGGCCATCGATCATCTTTGGTGACTACAATTGTGGATTGTATTGCAGTTGTGCATTATGTACAGGTATTTTTAATTACTTTTCATGAACCTTCATTTTTCATTGAGTTATAGTTGTATGTAGGAAACTGCTCGTGTTTGAGTTTTCGTGGGTCATCAATCAACTTTGGTGACTACCATTGTGGATTGCACTGTAGTTGTGCATTATGAATGCTAATTTTCTATTGCCTTTCACGAACCTTCATTTTTTTTTAGTTATAGTTGCATTTAGGAAACCGCTCGTGTTTGTGTTTTCATGGGCTATCGATCAACTTTGGTGACTACGATTGTGGATTACACTGTAGTTGTGCATTCTATACATGTATTTCATATCGCCTTTCGCAAACCTTCACTTTTTGTTGAGTTATAGCCGCATTTTGGAAACTGCTCATGTTTGAGTTTTTGTGGGCCATCAATCAACTTTGGTGACTACTATTGTGGATTGTAGTGTAGTTGTGCATTAAGTATGCATAATTTTAATCGCCTTTCATGAACCTTTATTTTTTGTTGAGTGATAGCCGCATTTAGGAAAAAGCTCGTGTTTGAGTTTTTGCAGGAAATTGATCAACTTTGGTTACTACGATTGTGGATTACACTATAGTTGTGCATTCTCGAGGTGTATTTTCCATCACCTTTCACGAACCTTCATTTTTCGTTGAGTTATAACCAAACTTAGGAAACCGCTTGTGTTTGAATTTTCGTAAGCCATCGATCAACTTTGGTGACTATGATTGTGGATTGCATCGTAGTTGTCCATTATGTAAGCGTATTTTCTATCACCTTTGGTGAACCTTCATTTTTTGGTGATTTATAACCACATTTAGGAAACCACTTGAGTTGGAGTTTTCGTGGGTCAGTGATCAACTTTAGTTACTACGATTGTGGATTGCACTATAGTTGTGCATTATGAATGCTTATTTTCTATCGCCTTTAGCGAACTTTCCTTTTTTGTTGAGTTATAGTTGCACTTAGGAAACCGCTCGTGTTTGAGTTTTCGTGGGCCATTGATAAACTATGGTGACTACGATTGTGGATTGCACTATAGTTGTGCATTATGAATGCTAATTTTCTATCGCCTTTCATGAACCTTCATTTTTTGTTGAGTTATAGCCGCATTTAGGAAATACTCGTGTTTGAGTTTTCGTGGGCCATCGATCAACTTTTGTGACTATGATTGTGGATTACACTCTAGTTGTGCATTCTATATGCTTACTTTTTATCGCCTTTCGCGAACCTTCATTTTTCCTTGATTTATAGTTGCACTAAGGAAACCGCACGTGTTTGAGTTTTTGTGGACCATCAATCAACTTTGGTGACTATGATTGTAGATTATTACTATAGTTTTCCATTTTGTACATGTATTTTCTATAGCCTTTCATGAACCTTCATTTTTTGTTGGGTTATAGCCGCATTTAGGAAATTGGTCGAGTTTGAGTTTTCATGGGCCATTAATCAACTTGGGTTACTACACTTGTAGATTACACTGTAGTTGTGCATTCTATATGCGTATTTTCTATCACCTTTCACGAAATTTCATTTTTTGTTGAGTTATAGCCGCATTTAGACAAACTGCTCATGTTTGAGTTTTTGTGGGCCAACGATCAACTTTGGTGACTACGATTGTGCATTGTACTATAGTTTTGGATTCTCTACGCATATTTTTAATTTCCTTTCACAAACCTTCATTTTTTGTTGAGTTATAGCTGCATTTAGGGAAACACTCGTGTTTGAGTTTTCGTGGGCCATCAATCAACTTTGGTGAGATTGATTCTGGATTATACTTTAGTTGTGCAATCAATACACCTATTTTTTATCGCCTTTCGCGCACCTTCATTTTTTGTTGAGTTATAGCTACATCTAGGAAACCGCTTGTGTTTGAGTTTTTCTACGCCATCGATCAACTTTGGTGACTACAACTATCGATTGCATTATAGTTATCCATTTTTTATGTGTATTTCTATCGCCTTTCACAAACCTTCATTTTTTGCTGAGTTATAGCTGCATTTAGGAAATCGCTCGAGTTTGAGTTTTCATGGGTGATCGATGAACTTTGGTGACAACAATTGTGGATTGCACTATAGTTGTCCATTCTGTACACGTATTTTCTATCGCCTTTCGCAAACCTTTATTTTTTGTTCAGTTATAGCAGCATTTAGGAAACTGCTCGAGTTTGAGTTTTCATGGGCCATCGATCAACTTTGGTGACTACAATTGTGGATTGCATTGTAGTTTTCCATTCTTTACACATATTTTCTATCGCCTTTCGTGAACCTTGATTTTTCATTGAGTTATAATAGCACTTAGGAAATCGATCGTGTTTGAGTTTTCGTGGGCCATCGATCAACTTTGGTGACTACGATTGTGGATTGCACTGTACTTGTCCATTATGTAGGTGTATTTTCTATCGCCTTTTGTGAACCTTCATTTTTTGTTGAGTTATAGCCGCATTTAGGGAACCACTCTAGTTTGAGGTTCCGTGGGCCATCGATCAAATTTGGTGACTATGATTGTGGATTGCACTGTAGTTGTCCATTTTGTATGCATATTTTCTATCGGCTTTCGGGCACCTTCATTTTTTGGTTGAGTTATAGCCCCTTTTAGGAAACCGCTCAAGTTTGAATTTTCGTGGGCCATTGATCAAATTTTGTGACTACGCTTGTGGATTACACTGTAGTGGTGCATTCTATATGCGTATTTTCTATTGCTTTTCGTGAACCATCATTTTTTGTTGAGTTTTCGTGGGCCATCGATCAAATATTTTGACTATGATTGTGGATTATACTGTAGGTTTGAATTCTATACACTTATTTTTTTATCACTTTTTGCAAACCTTCAGTTTTCATTGAGTTATAGCTGCACTTTGGAAACTGATCATGTTTGAGTTTTTGTGGGCCATCGATCAACTTTGGTGACTACGATTGTAGATTACACTGTAGTTGTCTATTTTGTATGTGTATTTTCTATCGCCTTTCATGAAATTTCATTTTTTGTTTAGTTATAGCTGCATTTAGGATATCAGTCGAGTTTTAGTTCTCGTGGGCCATTCATCACCTTTGGTGACTACACTTGTGGATTACACTATAGTTGTGCATTCTATACACGTGTTTTCTATCGACTTTCACGATAGCCGCACTTAGGAAACCGCTCGTGTTTGAGTTTTTCAAGGGCCATCGATCAAATTTGGGGACTACGATTGTGGATTGCACCGTAGTTGTCTATTTTGTACATGTATTTTCTATCGTGTTTCACGAATCTTCATTTTTTGTTGAGTTATAGGCCCTTATAGTTAACTGCTCAAGTTTGAGTTTTCATGGGCCATCGACAACTTTGGTGACTATGATTGTGGATTGTACTATAGTTGTGCATTCTGTACACATATTCTTATTACCTTTTCATAGACCTTCATTTTTTGTTGAGTTATAGGTCCATTTAGAAAACTGCTCAAATTTGAGTTTTTGTGGGCCATTGATCAACTTTTGTGACTACACTTGTGGATTACACTGTAGTTGTGCATTCTATATGTGTATTTTCTATCTCCTTTTGTGAACCTTCATTTTTTGTTGAGTTATAGCCTCATTTAGAAAACTGCTCATGTTTGAGTTTTTGTGTGCCATTGATCAACTTTGGTGACTAAGATTATGGATTGTACTATAGTTGTGCATTTTGTACGCATATTTTTAATTGCCTTTCACTTTAAACCATTTTGTTGAGTTATAGCCACATTTAGGAAAACGCCGTGGTTTGAGCGCTTCTTTGTAGGCCATCGATCAACTTTTGGGTGACTACGATTCGATTGTAATCAGAGTTGTCCATTTTGTATGTGTGTGTATTTCTATCGGGCCAGAACCTTTGAATTTTTGTTGTTTATAGCTGCATTTAGGAAACCACCAAGTTTGAGTTTTCGTGGACCATCGATAAACTTTGGTGACTACGCTTGTGGATTACACTCTAGTTGTGCATTCTATATGCATAGTTTCTATCGGCTTTCGCAAAAATTCATTTTTTGTTGAGTTATAGCTGTATTTTGGAAACCGCTCGTGTTCGAGTTTTTGTGGCCCATCAATCAACTTTGGTGACTAAAATTGTGGATTGTACTGTAGTTGTGCATTCTATACGTATATTTTTAATTGCCATTCACGAACTTTCAATTTTTGTTGAGTTATAGCCACATTTAGGGAAACGCTCGTGTTTGAGTTTTTGTAGGCCATCGATCAACTTTGGTGACTATGAAATTGCGGATTATACTGTAGGTTTGCATTCTATACACTTATTTTTTATCACATTTTGTGAACCTTCATTTTTCGTTGAGTTATAGCTGCACTTAGGACACCGATCGTGTTTGAGCTTTTGTGGGCCATTGATCAACTTTGATGACTATGCTTGTGGATTACACTTTAGTTATGCATCTTGTTATAAAGCGTTTATCGCTTTCTCACGTATCTTCATTTTTGTTGACTTATAGCCGCACTTAGGAAACCGATCATGTTTGAGTTTTCATGGGCCATCGATCAACTTTGGTGACTACGATTGTGAATTGCACTACAATTGTCCATTTTGTACGTGTATTTTCTATCAACTTTCACGAATCTTCATTTTTTGTTGAGTTATAGGTGTATTTAGTTACCTGCTCGAGTTTGAGTTTTCGTGGGCCATCGACAACTTTGATGACTACGATTGTGGATTGTACTGTAGTTGTGCATTTTGTACACATATTCTTATTCCCTTTTCACAAACCTTCATTTTTTGTTGAGTTATAGCCCCTTTTAGGAAACCGCTCGAGTTTGAGTTTTCATGGGCCATTGATCAACTTTTGTGACTACGCTTGTGGATTACACTGTAGTTGTGTATTATATACACGTATTTTCTATCACCTTTCGTGAACCTTCAATTTTTGTTGAGTTATAGCCTCATTTAAGAAACCATTCATGTTTGAGTTTTTGTGGGTCATCAATCAACTTTGGCAACTACAATTGTGGATTGTATTGTAGTTGTGCATTATGTACGCATATTTTTAATCACCTTTCATGAACCTTCATTTATATAGAGTTATACTCGCATTTACGAAAAATGCTCATGTTTGAGTTTTCATGGGCCATCGATCAACTTTGGTGACTACAGTTGTGCATTGGATTGTAGTTGTCCATTTTGTATGTCTATTTTTTATCATGTTTCACAAACCTTCATTTTTTGTTGAGTTATAGCTGCATTTAGGAAATCAATCGAGTTTGAGTTTTTGTGGGCCATCAATCAACTTTGGTGATTATGCTTGTGGATTACACTGTAGTTGTGCATTCTATATGTGTATTTTCTATCGCTTTTCGCAAACATTCATTTTTCTTTTATTTATAGCCACCCTTAGGAAACCACTCGTGTTTGAGGTTTCATGGGCCATCGATCAACTTTGGTGACTACAATTATAGATTGCACTCTAGTTGTCCATTTTGTATGCATATTTTCTATCACCTTTCGCGAACATTCAATTTTTGTTGAGTTATAGCCAGATTTAGGAAATCGCTCAACTTTGAGTTTTCGTGGGCCATTGATCAACTTTGGTGACTACACTTGTGGATTACACTATAGTTGTGCATTCTATATGTGTATTTTCTATCGGCTTTTGCAAACATTCATTTTTTGTTGAGTTATAGCCATATTTAGGAAACCGCTCATGTTTGAGTTTTTGTGGGCCATCGATCAACTTTGGTGACTACAATTGTGGATTGTACTATAGTTGTGCATTTTGTACGCATATTTTTAATCACCTTTCAACAACTTTCAGTTTTTCTTGAGTTATAGCCGAATTTAGGGAAACGCTCGTGTTTGAGTTTTTGTGAGTCATCGATCAACTTTGTTGACTATGATTGTGGTTTATACTATAGGTTTGCATTCTATACGTTTATTTTTTATTACTTTTTGAGAACCTTCGTTTTTCGTTGAGTTATAGCTGCACTTAGGAAACTGCTCATGTTTGAGTTTTTGTGGGCCATCGATCCACTTTGGTGACTACGATTATAGATTTCACTGTAGTTGTCCATTTTGTATGTGTATTTTCTATCACCTTTCACAAACCTTCATTTTTTGTTGAGTTATAGCGGCATTAAGGATATCGGTTGAGTTTTAGTTTTCGTGGACACATTAATCACGTTTGGTGACTACACTTGTGGATTACACTGTAGTTGTGCATTCTATATGCGTATTTTCTATCACCTTTTGCGAACATTCATTTTTCGTTGAGTTATAGCCGCACTTAGGAAATCGCTCGTCTTTGAGTTTTCGTGGGCCATCGATCAACTTTGGTGACTATGATTGTGGATTGCACTATAGTTGTCATTTTTTTTGAGTTATAGCCGCATTTAGTTAACCACTTGAGTTTGAGATTTTGTGGGCCATCAAAAAATTTGGTGACTACGATTGTAGATTTTACTGTAGTTGTGCATTCTATACACATATTCTTATTCACTTTTCACAGACCTTCATTTTTTGTTGAGTTATAGCCGTATTTAGGAAACCGCTTGAATTTGAGTTTTTGTGGGCCATTAATCAACTTTGTTGACTACGATTGTGGATTGCACTATAGTTGTCTAATATGTACATGTATTTTCTATCGCCTTACGCAAACATTCATTTTTTGTTGAGTTATATCCGCATTTATGTAACCACTCGTGTTTCAGTTTTTGTGGGCCATCAATCAACTTTGGTGACTACTATTGCAAATTGCACTTTAGTTCTCCATTTTGTATGTGTATTGTCTATTTCCTTTTGTGAACTTTCATTTTTTGTTGAGTTATTGCCACATTTAGGAAACCGCTCGTGTTTGAGTTTTAATGGGCCATCAATCAACTATGGTGACTATGCTTGTGGATTACATTGTATTTGTACATTCTATACGTATATTTTCTATTGCCTTTCGCAAACCTTCATTGGTTTGTTGAGTCATAGCTACATTTAGGAAACTGCTCATGTTTGAGTTTTCTTGGGCCATCAATCAACTTTGGTGACTATGATTGTGGATTGTATTGTAGTTGTGCATTTTGTACCCATATTTTTTATTGGCTTTCATGAACCTTCATGATTTGTTGAGTTATTGCTGCATTTAGGAAATCCCTCGTTTTTGAGTTTTCACGGGCCATCGATCAACTTTGGTGACTACGATTGTGAATTAAACTGTAGTTATGCATTCTATACCTGTATTTTCTATTGCTTTTCACAAACCTTCTTTTTTCGTTGAGTTATAACTGCACTTAGGAAACTGCTCGTATTTGAGTTTTCGTGGGCCATCGATCAACTTTGGTGACTACGATTGTGGATTGCAATTTAGTTGTCGATTTTGTACGCATATTTACTATCGCCTTTTGAAAACATTCTTTTTTTGTTGAGTTATAGCCAAATTTAGGAAACCGCTCGAGTTTGAGTTTTAGTGGGCCAATTGATCAACTCTGGTGACTACGATTGTGGATTGCACTATAGTTTTGCAAATGTACGCTAATTTTTTATTGCCTTTCACAAACCTTCATTTTTTGTTGAGTTATAGCTACATGTAGAAAATCGCTCGTTTTTGAGTTTTTGTGGGCCGTCGATCAACTTTGGTGACTACGCTTGTGGATTACACTGTAATTTTGCATTCTATATGTGTATTTTCTATCGCCTTTCGCAACCCTTCATTTTTTGTTGAGTTATAGCCGTATTTAGCAAACTGCTCATGTTTGTGTTTTAGTGGGCCATTAATAAATTTAGTGACTATGATTGTGGATTGTACTGTAGTTGTTCATTCTGTACACATATTTTTAATCACCTTTCAAGAAACTTAATTTTTTGTTGAGTTATAGCCACATTTAGGAAAACGCTCGGGTTTGAGTTTTCGTGGGCCATAAATCAACTTTGGTGACTACGATTGTTGATTACACTATAGTTGTGCATTCTATACACATATTTTCTGTTGCATTTTGCGAACCTTCATTTTTCATTGAGTTATAGCCGCATTTAGGAAACCGCTCATGTTTAAGTTTTCGTGGGCCATCGATCAACCTTGGTGACTATGCTTGTCGAGTACACTATAGTTTTGCATTCTATATGTGTATTTTCTATTGAATTTTGCGAACCTTGATTTTTTGTTGAGTTATAGCTGCATTTAGGAAACCGCTCATGTTTAAGTTTTTTTGGGCCATCGACCAACTTTGCTGACTACGAATGTGGATTGTAATGTGGTTGTGCATTATGTATGCATATTTTTAATCGCCTTATATGAACCTTCATTTTTTGTTGAATTAGAGCCACAGTTAGGAAAACATTCATGTTTGAGTTTTCATGGGCCATCAATCATCTTTGGTAACTACGATTATGGATTACACTGTAGTTGTCCATTCTATACACATATTTTCTATTGGCTTGCATGAACCTTCATTTTTTGGTTAGTTATATCCGCACTTAGGAAACCACTTGTGTTTGAGTTTTTGTGGGCCATTGATCAACATTGGTGAGTATGATTTTGGATTGCACTGTAGTTGTCCATTTTGTATACTTATTTTCTATTGTCTTTCATGAACCTTCATTTTTATTTGATTTATAGCTGTATTTAGGAAACCACTTGTGTTTGAGTTTTCCTGGGCCACCGATCAACTATGGTGACTATGATTGTGGATTCCATTGTAGTTGTGAATTCTATACACGTATTTTCTATCCCCTTTCACGAACCTTCATTTTTCATTGAGTTATAGCCGAATTTAGGAAATCGCTATTGTTTGAGATGTTGTAGGCCATTGATCAACTTTGGTGACTACGATTGTGGATGGCATTGTAGTTGTCCATTCTATACACGTATTTTCTATTGCCTTTCGTGAACTGTCATTGTTTGTTGAGTTATAGTTGTATTTAGGAAACCGCTCATATTTGAGTTTTCATGGGCCATCGGGCAACTTTGGTGACTATGATTGTGGATTGCACTGTAGTTGTCCATTATGTACACATATTTTCTATTGCCTTTCGCGAACCTTCACTTTTTGATGAGTTATAGTTGCATTTAGGAAACTGCTCGTGTTTGACTTTTCATGGGCCATCGATCAAGTTTGATGACTATACTTGTGGATTACACTATAGTTGTGCATTTTGTACTTGTGTTGTCTATTGCCTTTCAAGAACCTTTATTTTTTGTTGAGTTATAGCCCCATTTAGGAAACCATTCATGTTTGAGTTTTTTTGGGCCATCAATAATCTTTGGTGGCTACGATTGTGGGTTGTACTATAGTTGTGCATTTTGTAAGCATATTTTCTATCAGCTTTCATGAACTTTCATTTTTTGTCGAGTTATAGCCGCATTTTGGAAAACGCACATGTTTGTGTTTTCGTGGGCCATCAATGAACTTTGGTGACCAAAATAGTGGATTACATTGTAGTTATACATTCTATATGCGTATTTTCTATCACCTTTCACGGACCTTCATTTTTCATCGAGTTATAGCTGCACTTAGGAAACCGCTCGTGTTCGAGTTTTCATGGCCCATCGATCAATTTTGGTAACTACAATTATGGATTGCACTATAGTTGTGCATTCTATACACGTATTTTCTATTGCCTTTCAGGAACCTTCATTTTTTGTTGAGTTATAGCCACATTTAGGAAAGTGCTCATGTTTGAATTTTTGTGGGTCATCAATCAACTTGGTGACTACAATTGTGGATTGTACTGTAGTTGAGCATTTTGTACGCATATTTTTAATCACCTTTCATGAATCTTCATTTTTTGTTGACTTATATCTGCATTTACAAAAATACTCATTGATTTATAGCCTCATTTAGAAAAATGCTCATGTTTGAGTTTTCTTAGGCCATCGATCAACTTTGATGTTTACGACTGTCGATTACACTGCAGTTGTGCAATTTATATGATTATTTTCTGTCACCTTTTGCGTACCTTCATTTTTTGTTGAGTTATAGCTACACTTAGGAAACCGCTTGTGTTTAAGTTTTTGTGGGCCATCGATCAATTTTGGTGACTACGATTATGGATCGCGCTATAGTTGTCCATTATGTATGCGTATTTTCTATCACCTTTCATGAACATTTATTTTTTGTTGAGTTATAGCCACATTTAGGAAACCGCTTGTGTTTTAATTTTTGTGGGCCATCGATCAACTTTAGTGACCATGATTGTGGATTGTATTATAGTTGTGCATTGTATACTCGTATTTTCAATCGCCTTTCACGAACCTTCAGTTTTTGTTGAGTTATAGCCGCATTTAGGAAAACACTCTTGTTTGAGTTTTCGTAGGCCATTGATCAACTTTGGTGACTACGATTGTGCATTGCAATGTAGTTGTGCATTATGATTGCTAATTTTATATCACCTTTTCGTGAACATTAATTTTTTGTTGAGTTATAGCTGCATTTAGGAAACTGCTCTTGTTTGATATTTTGTGGGCCATCTATCAACTTTGGTGACTAGGATTGTGGATTGCACTATAGTTGTGCATTATGATCGCTAATTTTCTCACCTTTCACGAACCTTCATTTTTTGTTGAGTTATAGCCGCACTTAGAAAACTGCTCGTCTTTGAGGTTTTCATGTGCCATTGATCAACTTTGGTGACTATGATTGTGGATTATACTGTAGTTGTGCATTCTATACACGTATTTTCTATTGCCTTTCATGAACCTTCATTTTTTGTTGAGTTATAGCTGCATTTAGGAAACCACTCGTGTTTGAGTTTCTTGTGGGCCATTAATCAATTTTCGTCACTACGATTGTGGATTACATTGTAGTTATTTTTCAATATCCCATAACCCTCGCCTTCACGAACCTTCATTTTCTTTTGGTTATAGCCGTTCTATCTCGTGTGTTGAATGTCCATTGATCAAACTTTGGTGACTACAATTGTGGATTGTACTATAGTTTTCCATTCTGTATGCATATTTTCTATCGCCTTTCGCAAATCTTTGTTTTTTGTTGAGTTATAGCCACATTTAGGAAACCACTCGTGTTTGAGTTTTTGTGGGCCATTGATCAACTTTTGTGAATACGCTTTTGGATTATACTATAGTTATGCATTCTATATGCGTATTTTCTATTGCCTTTTGTGAACCTTCATTTTTTATGTTTGACATTTTTTGGGCCATCGATCAACTTTAGTGACTAAGATTGTGGATTGTATTGTAGTTGTGCATTCTGTATGCATATTTTAAATTGCCTTTCATGAACCTTCATTTTTTGTTGAGTTATAGCCGCACTTAGTAAATCGCTCGTGTTTGAATTTTTGTGGACCACCTATCACCTTTGGTGATTACGATTGTGGATTACACTGTAGTTGTCCCTTTTGTACGCATATTTTCTATCACCTTTCATGAACCTTAATTTTTTCTTCAGTTATAGCCGCATTTAGGAAACCGCTCCAGTTTAATTTTCATGGGCCATCGATCAACTTTGGTGACTACGCTTGTGGATTACACAATAGTTGTGCATTCTATATGAGTATTTTGTATCGCATTTCGTGAACCTTCAATTTTTGTTGAGTTATAGCCGCAATTAGGAAACCGTTCATGTTTGAGTTTTTGTCGGCCATCGATCAACTTTGGTGACTACAATTTTGGATTGGATTGTAGTTGTGAATTTTGTATGCATATTTTAATCTTTCACAAACCTTCAATTTCTGTTGAGTTATAGCTACAATCAGGAAAACACTCAGGTTGGAGTATTCATGGGCCATTGATCATCTTTGGTGACTACGATTGTGGATTACAATGTAGTTGTCCATTCTATATGCGCATTTTCTATTGCCTTTCGTGAACCTTCATTTTTCATTGAGTTATAGATGCACTTAGGAAACCGATCATGTTTGAGTTTTCATGGGCTGTCGATCGACTTTGGTGACTATGATATTGGATTGCACTGTAGTTTTCCATTTTGTACGTGTATTTTCTTTCGCCTTTCAAGAACCTTCATTTTTTGTTGAGTTATAGCCGCATTTAGGAAACTGCTCAAGTTTTAGTTTTCATGGGCCGTCCTTCAAATTTGGTGACTACGCTTGTGGATTACACCTTAGTTGTGCAATTGTATACACATATTTTCTATCGCCTTTCGTGAACCTTCATTTTTACTAAGTTATAGCCGCATTTAGGAAACCACTCATGTTTGAGTTTTTGTGGGCCATCGATCAACTTTGGTGAGTACAATTGTGGATTACATTGTAGTTGTGCATTCTATACATGTATTTTCTATTACCTTTCACAAACCTTCCTTTTTTGTTGCATTATATTCACATTTAGGAAACCGCTCATGTTTGAGTTTTTGAGGGCCATCAATTATATTCAACTTTGATGACTACGATTGTGGATTGTACTGTAGTTGTGCATTTTGTATGCATATTTTTAATCGCCTTTCACGAACCGTTAGTTTTTGTTGAGTTATAGCTGCATTTAGGAAAATGCTTGTGTGTGAGTTTTGATGGGTCATCATTCAAGTTTGGTGACTACGATTGTTGATTACACTGTAGTTGTGCATTCTATACGCATATTTTCTATCGCCTTTCGCGAAACTTCACTTTTCGTTGAGTTATAGCTGCACTTAGGAAACCGCTCGTGTTTGAGTTTTCGTGGGCCATCTATCAACTTTGGTGACTACGATTGTGGGTTGCACTTTAGTTGTTCATTCTGTATGCATATTTTCTATCGCTTTTCATGAACCTTCATTTTTTGTTGAGTTATAGCTGCATTTAGGAAACTGCTTGTGTTTGTGTTTGAGTTTTCATGGGCCATCAATTGCCTTTTGTGAACCTTCATTTTTCGTTGAGTTATAGACGCATTTAGGAAACTGCTCATGTTTGAGTTTCTGTGGGCAATCAATCAACTTTGATGACTACAATTGTGGAATATACTGTAGTTGTGCATTATGTATGTATATTTTGAATTTCCTTTCAAGAAAGTTTAGTTTTGGTTGAGTCGCATTTAGGAAAATGCTCATTTTCATGGGCCATCGATTAACTTTGGTGACTACAATTATGGTTTATATTGTAGTTGTGCATTCTATACGCGTATTTTCTATTGCCTTTTGCGAACATTCATTTTTCATTTAGTTATAAGAACACTAAGGAAACCGCTCGTGTTTGAGTCTTCATGGGCCATCGATCAACTTTGGTCACTACGATTGTGGATTGCACTGGAGTTGTCCATTTTGTACGCATATTTTCTATCGCCTTTCATGAACCTTCATTATTTGTTGAGTTATAGCCGCATTTAGGACACTACTTGAGGTTGAGTTTTTTGTGGGCCATCGATCAACATTGGTGACTACGCTTGTGGACTACATTGTAGTTGTGAATTCTATATGTGTATTTTCTATCACGTTTCGCGAACCTTCATTTTTTCTTGAGTTATAGCCGCATTTTAGAAAATGCTTGTGTGTTGAGTTTTCATGGGCCTTTGATCAACTTTGGTGACTACGATTGTGAATTACATTGTAGTTGTGCATTCTATACCCGTATTTTCTATCACCCTTCGTGAACCTTCATTTTTCGTTGAGTTATAGCTGCACTTAGGAAACCACTCGTGTTTGAGTTTTCGTTGGCCATCAATCAATTTTGGTTACTACGTTTGTATATTTCACTATAGTTGTCCATTTTGTACGTGTATTTTCTATCGCCTTTCATGAACCTTCATTTTTTGTTTAGTTATAGCCGCATTTAGGAAACCGTTCGAGTTTAAGTTTTCGTGGGCCATCGATCGACTTTGGTGACTACGTTTGTCGATTACACTATAGTTGTGGATTATATTCACGTATTTTCTATCAGCTTTCATGAACCTTCATTTTTTGTTGAGTTATAGTTGCATTTAGGAAACTACTCATGTTTGAATTTTTTTTGGCCACCGATCAGCTTTGGTGACTATGATTTTGGATTGTACTATAGTTGTGCATTTTGTACACATGTTTTTAATCGCCTTTCACGAACCTTCATTTTTTGTTGAGTTAAAGCCACATTTGGGAAAACGCTTGTGTTTGAGTTTTTGTGGGCCATCAATTAACTTTGGTGACTATGATTATTGATTACACTGTATTTGTGCATTCTATATACTTATTTTCTATCACATTTCACGAACCTTCATTTTTCATTGAGTTATAGCTGCACTTAGGAAACCGCTCATGTTTGAGTTTTCGTGGGCCATTGTTCAACTTTTGTGACTACAATTGTGGATTATACTGTGGCTATCCATTTTGTATGCGTATTTTCTATCGCCTTTCATGAAACTTCATTTTTTGTTGAGTTATAGTTGCATTTAGAAAAACACTTGTGTTTGAGTTTTCGTGGGCCATTGATGAACTTTGGTGACTACGATTGTGGGTTACAGTGTAGTTGTCCATTCTGTACACATACTTTCTATCACCTTTTGTGAACCTTAATTTTTTGTTCAGTTATAGCTGCATTGAGGAGAACGCTTGAGTTTGAGTTTTTGTAGGCCATCGATGAACTTTGGTGACTACGCTTGTGGATTACACTGTAGTTGTGCATTCTATATACGTATTTTCTATTGCCTTTCATGAACCTTCATTTTTTGTTGAGTTATAGCCGTTTTTAGGAAACAACTCATGTTTGAGTTTTTGTGGGCCATCGATTAACTTTGGTGACTACGATTTTGGATTGTGGGCCATCGATTAACTTTGGTGACTATGATTCTGGATTAACTCATGTTTGAGTTTTCATGAGCCATTGATCAACTTTGGTGACTACTATTCTGGATTGCACTGTAGTTGTCCATTCTATATGTGTATTTTCTATCGCCTTTTGCGAACCTTCATTTTTAGTTGAGTTATAGGAGCATTTAGAAAACTACTCAAGTTTGAGATTTCATGGGCCATCAATCAACATTAGTGACTACAATTATGGATTGTTCGTAGTTGTGCACTCTATAGGAATATTCTTAATCGAGTTTCATAAACCTTCATTTTTTGTTGAGTTATAGCCGTATTTAGGAAACCACTCAAATTTGAGTTTTCTTGGACCATCGATCAACTTTGGTGACTACGATTGTGGATTTCACTATAGTTGTCGAATTTGTACGTGTATTTTTTATCGCCCTTCACGAACTTTCATTTTTTGTTGAGTTATAGCCACATTTAGGAAACAACTCGGGTTTGAGTTTTTATGGGCCATCGATCAACTTTGGTGACTATGATTGTGGATTCCATTGTAGTTTTCTATTCTGTAGGCGTATTTTCTATCAACTTTTATGAACCTTTGTTTTTGGTTGAGTTATAGCAACATGTAGGAAAACACTCATGTTTGAGATTTCGTGGGCCATTAATCAACTTTGGTGACTATGATTCTGGATTGCACTGTAGTTGTCCATTCTGCATGTGTATTTTCTATCGCCTTTTGCAAACCTTCATTTTCTGTTGAGTTATACCCGCATTTAGGAAACAACTCATGTTTGACTTTTCGTGGGCGATTGATCAACTTTGGTGGCTACGATTGTGGATTGCATTGTAATATTCAATTTTGTACGTGTATTTTCTATCACCTTTCATGAACCTTCATTTTATGTTGAGTTATAACCACATTTAGAAAACTGCTCGTATTTGAGTTTTCGTGGATCATCGATCAAATTTGGTGACTACGACTTTGGATTACACTGTAGTTGTGTACTCTATATGTGTATTTTCTATCACCTTTCAAGAACCTTCATTTTTTGTTGAGTTATAGCCGCATCTAGGAAATCACTCATGTTTGAGCTTTTGTGGGTCATCAAAAAACTTTTGTCACTACGATTGTTGATTGTACTATAGTTTTGCATTTTGTACAAATATTTTTAATCGCATGTCATGAACCTTAATTTTTTGTCGAGTTATAGCTGCATTTACGAAAACGCTCGTATTTGAGTTTTCGTGGGCCATTGATCAACTTTGGTGACTATGAGATTGGATTGCATTGTAGTTGCCCAATCTGTATGCGTATTTTCGATTGCCTTTCACGAACCTTCATTTTTTGTTGAGTTATAGCTGTATTTAGGAAATTGCTCGTGTTTGAGTTTTCGTGGGCCATCGATCAACTTTGGTGACTACGATTGTGGATTGCACTGTAGTTGTCTATTCTGTGCACGTATTTCTATCACCTTTCATGATCCTTCATTTTTTGTTGAGTTATAGCCACATTTAGGAAACTGTTTGAGTTTGAGTTTTCGTGGGCCATCGATCAACTTTGGTGACTACGCTTATGGATTACATTGTAGTTGTGCATTCTATACACGTATTTTCTATCACCTTTTGCAAACCTTCATTTTTTGTTTAGTTATAGCCGCAACTAGGAAACCACTCATGTTTGTGTTTTTGTGGGCCATCGATAAACTTTGGTGACTACGATTGTGGATTACACTATAGTTGTGCATTCTATACATGTATTTTCTATCGCTTTTCATGGACCTTCATTTTTTGTTGAGTTATAGCTACATTTAGGAAAACGCTCATGTTTGAGTTTTTGTAGGCCATCGATCAACTTTGGCGACTACGATAGTGGAATACATTGTAGTTGTACATTCTACATGCTTATGGATTACAATGTAATTGTGCATTTTATACGTATATTTTTTCACTTTTTGCGAACCTTAATTGTATTATAGTTGTGCATTTTGTACGCATATTTTCAATCGCCTTTCATGAACCTTCATTTTTTGTTGAGTTATAGCAACATTTAGGAAAACGCTCGTGTTTGAGTTTTTGTGGGCCATTGATCATCTTTTTTTACTACGCTTGTGGATTACACTATAGTTGTGCATTATATACACGTATTTTCTATCACCTTTCGTGAACCTTCCTCTTTTGTTGAGTTATGGCCGCACTTAGGAAACTACTCGTGTTTGAGTTTTCGAGGGCCGTCGATCAACTTTGTTGACTACGATTGTGGAATACACTGTAGTTGTGCATTCTATACATGTATTTTCTATCGCCTTCCATGAAATTTCATTTTTCTTTGAGTCATAGCCACACTTAGGAAACCACTTGTGTTTGAGTTTTCTTGGGCCATTGATCAACTTTGGTTACTACGATTGTGGATTGCACTATAGCTATCCAATATGTAGGTGTATTTTAGATCGCATTTTGTGAACCTTCATTTTTCGTTGAGTTATAGCCGCATTTAGGAAACCGCTCGTTGTTGAGTTTTCATGCACAATTGAACAAATTTGGTGACTACGATTGTGGATTGCAATGTAGTTATCCATTTTTTATGCACATTTTCTATCGCCTTTCACGAACAATCAATTTTTGTTGAGTTATAGCCACATTTAGGGAATCGTTCACATTTGAGTTTTCGTGGTTCATCAATCAACATTGGTAACTATGATTGTGGATTAGATTGTAGTTGTGCATTCTATATGCATTTTTTCTATCACCTCTCGCGAACCTTCTTTTTTCGTTGAGTTATAGCCGCACTTAGGAATCTGCTCGTGTTTGAGTTTTCGTGGGCCATCGATCAACTTTGGTGGCTACAATTGTGGATTGCAATATAGTTGTCCATTATGTGCGTGTATTTTCAATCGCCTTTCGCGAAACTTTATTTTTTGTTGAGTTATAGATGCATTTAGAAAACTACTCGAGTTTAAGTTTTCGTGGATGATCGATAAAATTTGGTGACTACACTTGTCGATTCCACTGTAGTTGTGTATTCTATATGCGTATTTAGGAAACTGCTCATGTTTGAGTTTTGTGGGCCATCAATCAACTTTGGTGACTACGATTGTGGATTGTACCATAATTGTGCATTTTGTATGCATATTTTTAATTGCCTTTAATGAACCTTCATGTTTTGTTAAGTTTTCACCACATTTAGGAAAATGCTCGTGTTTGAGTTTTTCGTGGGCCATCGATCAACTTTCATGACTACAATTATGGATTACACTGTAGTTGTGCATTTTGTATGTGTATTTTCTATTGCCTTTCACGAACCTTCATTATTCATTGACTTATAGCAACATTTAGGAAACCACTTGTGCTTGAGTTTTCGTAGGCCATCGATCAACTTTGGTGACTACGATTGTGGATTGCAATGTAGTTTTCCATTTTGTATGTGTATTTTCTATCACCTTTCATGAACCTTCATTTTTTCTTAAGTTATAGTCGCATTTAGGAAACTGCTCGGGTTTGAGTTTTCATGGGCCATCATTCAACTGTGGTGACTATGCTTGTGGATTACACATATTTTCTATCACCTTCCACAAACCTTTATTTTTAGTTGAGTTATAGCTGCATTTAGGAAACCGCTTATCTTTGAGTTTTTGTGGGCCATCGATCAACTTTGGTGACTATGATTGTGGACTAAACTGTAGTTGCGCATTCTATACACATATTTTCTATCGCCTTTTGCGAACCTTCATTTTTTTGAGTTCTAACCACATTTAGGAAAACGCTCATGTTTGAGTTTTTGTGGGCCATCAATCAAATTCTGGGACTACGATTATGGATTGTACTGTAGTTGTGCATTCTATACGCATATTTTTAATTGCCTTTCACGAACCTTCATTTTTTGTTGAGTTATAGCCGCATTTAGGAAAACACTTGTGTTTGTGTTTTTGTGGGTCGTCGATCAACTTTGGTGACTACAATTATGGATTACACTGTAGTTGTCCATTCTATACATGTATTTCCTATTGCCTTTCATGAACCTTCTTTTTTGTTGAGTTATAGCTACTTTTAGGAAACCGCTCATGTTTGAATTTTTGTGGGCCATCAATAAACTTTAATGGTGACTATGATTGTGGATTGTAATATAGTTGTCCATTTTCTACGCATATTTTGAATTTCCTTTCACAAACCTTCATTTTTTGTTGACTTATTGTTGTATTTAGGAAAATACTCGTGTTTGAGTTTTCGTGGGCCATCGTTCAACTTTGGTGACTACAATTATGGATTACATTGTAGTTGTGCATTGTATATGCATATTTTCTATCACTTGTCTGAAAATTCATTTTTTGTTGAGTTATAGCTGCACTTAGGAAACCACTCGTGTTTGAGTTTTCGTGGGCCATCGATCAACTTTGGTGACTGGGATAGTGGATTGCACTATAGTTGAGCATTTTGTACACATATTTTCTATCGCCTTTCACAAACCTTCATTTTTTGCTGAGTTATAGCCACATTTAGGAAATCGCTCAGGGTTGAGTTTTTGTTGGCCATCGAAAGTTTGGTGACTATGCTTGTGGATTACACTGTAGTTTTGCATTCTATACTCGTATTTTCTATCACCTTTTGCGAACCTTCATTTCTTGTTGAGTTCTAGCCGCAGTTAGGAAACCGCTCATGTTTGAGTATTTGTGGGCCATCGATCAACTTTGGTGACTACAATTGTGGATTGTACTGTAGTTGCGCATTATAGCTGCACTTAGGAAAATGCTTGTGTTTGAGTTCTTGTGGACAATCGATTAAATTTGGTGACTACGATTATGGATTTCACTGTAGTCCATTTTGTACATGTATTTTCTATCGCATTTCACGAACCTTCATTTTTTGTTGAGTTATAGCAGCATTTAGGAAACCACTCAAGGTTGAGTTTTCATTGGCCATCGATCAACTTTCATGTCTATGCTTGTGGATTACAATGTAGTTGTGCATTCTATACACTTATTTTCTATCGCATTTTCTGAACCTTCATTCTTTGTTGAGCTATAGCCGTATTTAGGAAACCGCTCATGTTTGAGTTTTTTTAGCCATCGATCAACTTTGGTGACTATGATTGGGAATTGTACTATAGTTGTGCATTTTGTACGCATATTTTTTTAATTGTCTTTCACGAACCTTCATTATTTTTAGTTATAGCCGCATTTAGGAAAACACTCTTGTTTGACATTTTGTGGGCCATCAATCAACTTCGGTGACTACGATTGTGGATTACACTGTAGTTGTGTATTCTATAACTATATTTTCGATCGCCTTTCGCTAACCTAAATTTTTTGTTGAGTTCTATCTGCACTTAGGAAACCACTCGTGTTTGAGTTTTCGTGGGCCATCGATCAACTTTGGTGACTACGATTGTGGATTGCACTGTTGTTGTCCGTTCTGTACGCGTATTTTCTATTTCCTTTCGTGAACTTTCATTTTTCATTGAGTTATAGCCGCAATTAGGAAACCGCTCATGTTTGAGTTTTCATGGTCCATTAACCTTGGTGACTACGATTGTGGATGCACTGTAGTTGTCCATTTGTACGCGTATTTACTATTTCCTTTTGTGAACAATAATTTTTTGTTGAGTTATAGCCACATTTAGGAAACTGCTCAAGTTTCAGTTTTCGTGGGCCATTGATCAACTTTGGTGACTACGATTGTGGATTACACTGTAGTAGAGCATTCTATCACATTTGATGAAACTTCATTTTTTGTTGAGTTATAGCTGCACTTAGGAAACTGCTTGTGTTTGAGTTTTCGTTGGCTATCGATCAAATTTGTTGACTACGATTGTGGATTGCATTGTAGTTATCCATTTTGTACATGTATTTTCTATCAGCTTTTGTGAACCTTCATTTTTTTTTGAGTTATAGCCGCATTTAGAAAATCACTTATGTTTGGGTTTTCGTGGGTGATTAATCATCTTTGGTGACTACGATTGTTGATTGCACTATAGTTGTCCATCTTGTATGCGTATTTTTTATCGCCTTTCGTAAACCTTCATTTTTTGTTGAGTTATAGCCGCATTTTAGAAACCGCTCGTGTTTGGGTTTTTGCAGGCCATCGAACAACTTTGGTTTCTATGCTTGTGCATTACATTGTAGTTGTGCATTCTATACATGTATTTTCTATAGCCTTTCACAAACCTTCATTTTTTGTTGAGTTATAGCCTCATTTAGGATATCATGTTTTAGTTCTTTTGGTCCATCGATGAGCTTTGGTGACTATGATTGTGGATTGTATTGTAGTTGTGCATTTTATATGCATAGATTCAATTGCCTTTCACGAACCTTCATTTTTTGTGGAGTTATACCTGCACTTAGAAAACCACTGGTGTTTGAGTTTGCGTGGGCCATCAATCAATTATGGTGACTATGATTGTGGATTGCACTATAGTTGTCCATTCTATAGGCGTATTTTCTATCGCCTTTCAAGAACCTTCATTTTTTGTTGAGTTATAGGCACATTTAGGAAAACGCTCATGTTTGAGTTTTCGTGGGCCATCGATCAACTTTGGTGACTACGATTGTGGATTACATTGTAGTTGTGCATTCTATATGTGTATTTTCTATCGCATTTCGCGAACCTTCATTTTTCATTGAGTTAGAGCTGTACTTAGGAAACCGCTCATGTTTGAGTTTTTGTGGCCCATCGTTCAACTTTGCTTACTATGCTTGTGGATTACACTATAGTTGTGCATTCTATATTTGTATTTTCTATTGCCTCTCATGAACCTTTTTTTTTGTTGAGTTATAGCCGAATTGAGGAAACTGCTCATGTTTGAGTATTTTTAGCCCATCGATGAACTTTGGTGACTACAATTGTGGATTGTAATGTAGTTGTGCATTTTGTACGAGTATTTTTAATCGCCTTTCATGAACCTTCATTTTTTGTTGAGTTATAGCCACATTTAGGAAACCGCTCATGTTAGAGTTTTCATGGCCATCAATCAACTTTGGTGACTACGATTATGGAATGCACTGTAGTTGTCCATTCTGTACACATATTTTCTATCACCTTTCATGAACCTTTATTTTTTGTTGTGTTATAGCCACATTTAGCAAACCGCTCGTGTTTGAGTTTTCGTGGGCCATCGATCAACTTTGGTAACTACGATTGTGGATGACAATGTAGTTGTGTATTCAATATATGTATTTTCTATTGCCTTTCACGAACCTTCATTTTTTTTTGAGTTATAGCCGTATATAAGAAGTCACTCATATTTGAGTTTTTGTGGGTCATTAGTCAACTTTGGTGACTACGATTGTTGATTGTACAATAGTTGTGTATTATATACGCATATTTTTAATCACCTTTTATGAAACTTCATTTTTTGTCAAGTTATAGCCGCATTTAGGAAAACGCTCATGTTTTAGTTTTCGTGGGCCATCAATCAACTTCGGTGACTATGATTGTTGATTACACAGTAGTTATTCCATCTATACGTGTATTTTCTATGGAATTTTGTGAACCTTCATTTTTCATTGAGTTATAGCTGCATTTAGGATGTCACTTCTGGTTGAGTTTTCATGGGCCATCGATCAACTTTGGTGACTACGATTGTGCATTGCACTGTATTTGTCCATTCTGTACTTGTATTTTCTATCGCCTTTAACAAACCTTCATTTAGGAAACTGCTCGTGCTTGAGTTTTTGTGGGCCCTTGATCCTCTTTGGGGACTACGATTGTGGATTACACTGTAGTTGTACATTCTATATGCGTATTTTCTATTGCCTTTCGTGAACCTTCATTTTTCATTGAGCTATAGCCGTACTTAGGAAACTGCTCGTGTTTGAGTTTTCGTGGACCATCCTTCAACTTTGGTGACTACGATTGTGGATTGTACTGAAGTTGTGCATTCTATATGCGTGTTTTGTATCTTCTTTTGTGAACCTTCATTTTTTGTTGAGTTATAGTTACACTTAGGAAACCACTCGTGTTTGAGTTTTCGTGGGCCATCGTTTAACTTTGGTGACTATGCTTGTGGATTACACTCTAGTTGTGCATTCAATACACGTATTTTCTATTTCCTTTTGTGAACCTTCTTTTTTGTTGAGTTATATTTGCATTTAGGAAAACGCTCATGTTTGAGTTTTTGTGGGCCATGAATCAACTTTGTTCAGTACGATTGTGGTTTGTATTGTAGTTGTGCATTCTATATGCATATTTTTAATCGCCTTTCAAGAACCTTCATTTTTTGTTGAGCTATAGCCGTATTTCGGAAAACACTCATGATTGAGTTTCCATGGGCCATCGATCAACTTTGGTGACTACAATTGTGGATTAAAATGTGGTAGTGCATTCTATAGCGTATTTTCTATCGCCTTTCATGAACCTTCATTATTGGTTGACTTTAGCCACATTTAGGAAACCACTCATGCTTGAGATTTCGTAGGCTATCGATCAACTTTGGTGACTATGATTATGGCTTGCACTGTAGTTTTCCATTTTGTATGTGTATTTTCTATCGCCTTTCACGTACCTTCATTTTTTGTTAAGTTATAACTACATTTAGGAAACGGCTCAAGTTTGAGTTTTCATGGGCCATCGTTGAACTTTGGTGACTACGCTTGTGGATGACATTGTAGTTGTGAATTCTATACCCATATTTTCAATCTTCTTTCACAATACTTTATTTTTTGTTGAGTTATAGTTGGATTTAGGAAATTGCTTGTGTTTGAGTTTTTGTGGGCCATCGATCAACTTTGGTGACTACGATTATGGATTGGACTTTAGTTGTCCATTTTGTACACGTATTTTATATCGCCTTTCGCGAACCTTCATTTTTTGTTGAGTTATAGCCGCATTTAGCAAAATGCTCATGTCATCGACCAATTTTGGTGACTATGATTGTGGATTACACTATTGTCGTGCATTCTATACATGTATTTTCTATCACTTTTTGCAAACCTTCATTTTTTGTTGAGTTATACCTGCACTTAGGAAACCACTCGTGTTTGAGTTTTCATGGGCCATCGATCAAGTTTGGTGACTAAGATTGTCGATTACACTATAGTTGTCCAGTATGTACGTGTATTTTCTATCACCCTTCGCAAACCTTTATTTGTTGTTGAGCTATAGCCGCATTTAGAAAATTGCTCAAGTTTGAGTTTTCATGGGCCATCGATCAACTTTTGTGACTACAATTGTGGATTGTACTATAGTTGTCCATTCTGTAAACATATTTTTAATTTCTTTTCAGAAACCTTTATTTGTTTTTGTGTAATAGCCGTATTTAGGAAACTGCTCGTATTTGAGTTTTCGTGGGCCATCGATGAACTTTGGTCACTACGATTGTGGATTGGACTGTACTTGTCCAATCTGTATGCATATTTTCTATCGCCATTTGTGAACCTTCATTTTTCATTGAGTTATAGAAGCATTTAGGAAACTGCTCGTGCTTGAGTTTTCTTGCGCCATTGATCCTCTTTGGGAACTATGATTGTGGATTACACTATAGTTCTTCATTCTATATGCGTATTTTCTATCGCCTTTCGTGAACCTTCATTTTTCATTGAGTTATAGCCGTACTTAGGAAACCGCTCGTGTTTGAGTTTTCATGGGCCATTCTTCAACTTTGGTGACTACGATTGTGGATTGTACTGTAGTTTAGCATTCTATACTCGTGTTTTCTATTGTCCTTCGCGAACCTTCATTTTTGTTGAGTTATAGTTGCACTTAGGAAACCGCTTGTGTTTGAATTTTCGTGGGCCATCATTTGACTTTGGTGACTATGCTTGTGGATTACACTGTAGTTGTGCATTAAATACGTGTATTTTCTATTGCCTTTTATGAACCTTCTTTTTTGTTGAGTTATAGTAGCATTTAGGAAAACACTTATGTTTGAGTTTTCATGGGCCATCAATCAACTTTGTTGACTACGATTGTGGTTTGTATTGTAGTTACACATTCTCTACGAATATTTTTAATCGCCTTTCAGGAACCTTCATTTTTTGTTGAGTTATAGCCACATTAAGGAAAACACTCGTGTTTGAGTTTTCGTGGGCCATCGATCAACTTTGGTGACTACGATTGTGGATTACAATGTAGTTGTGCATTCTATATGCATATTTTCTATCACCTTTCATGAAACTTTATTATTCATTGACTTATAGCCACATTTAGGAAACCGCTCATGCTTGAGTTTTCATAGGCCATCAATCAACTTTGGTGACTACGATTGTGGATTGCACTGTAGTTTTCCATTCTGTATGTGTATTTTCTATCACCTTTCACGAACCTTCATTTTTTGTTAAGTTATAGTTGCATTTAGGAAATCGCTCGGGTTTGAGTTTTCATGGGCCATCATTCAACTTTGGTGACTACACTTGTGGATTACACTATAGTTGTGAATTCTATACACGTATTTTATATCACCTTTCGCGAACCTTCATTTTTTGTTGAGTTCTAACCGCACTTAGGAAACTGTTCATGTTTGAGTTTTCATGGGCCATCAATCAAAGTTTGGGACTACGATTGTGGATTGTACTGTAGTTGGGAATTCTATACGCATATTTTTAATTGTCTTTCATGAACCTTCATTTTTTGTTGAGTTATAGCCGCATTTAGGAAAATGCTCGAGTTATTGTTTTCGTGGGCCGTCGATCAACTTTGGTGACTATGCTTGTGAATTACATTGTAGTTGTGCATTTTATATTTGTATTTTCTATTGTGTTTCGCGAAACTTCATTTTTTGTTGAGTTATGCATTTAGGAAACCGCTCATGTTTGAGTTTTTTTGGATCATCGATCAACTTTGGTGACTCTGATTGTGTATTGTACTATAGGTTTGCATTATGTACTCATATTTTTAATTTCCTTTCGCAAACCTTCATTTTTTCTTGAGTAATAGCCGCATTTAGGAAAACGCTCGTGTTTGAGTTTTCGTGGCCCATCGATCAACTTTTGTGGCTATGATTGTGGAATACACTGTAGTTATCTATTTTGTACGTGTATTTTCTATTGCCTTTCGGGAACCTTTATTTTTTGTTTAGTTATAAGCGCATTCAAGAAATTTTTTGTGTTTGAGTTTTCGTCAGCCATCAATCGACTTTTGTGACTATGATTGTGGATTGCACTGTAGTTGACCACTTTCTACACCTATTTTCTATTGCCTTTCGTGAACCTTCATTTTTTGTTGGGTTATAGGCGAATTTTGGAAATTGCTTGTGTTTGAGTTTTCATGGGCCATCGATCAACTTTCGTGACTATGATTGTGGATTGCACTGTAGTTGTGCATTATGAACGCTAATTTTCTATCACCTTTCACGAAACTTCTTTTTTTGTTGAGTTATAGCCGCATTAAGGAAACCACTTGTGTTTGAATTTTTTTGGGCCATCGATCAACTTTGGTGACTACAATTGTTGATACATTGTATTTGTGCATTCTATACACATATTTCCTATTGCCTTTCGTGAAACTTCATTTTTTGTTGAGTTATAGCTGTATTTAGGAAACCGCTCATGTTTGAGTTTTTTGGCGCCATTGATCAACTTTGGTGACTACGATTGTGGATTGTACTCTAATTGTGCATTCTGTACACATTTTTAATCGCCTTTCACGAACCTTCATTTTTTGTTCAGTTGTAGCCACATTTAGGAAAACACTAGTGTTTGATTATTCGTTGGCCATAGATCAACTTTGGTGACTACAATTGTGGATTACACTGTAATTGTGCAATCTGCCATCATATTTTGTTGAGTTATAGCCTGCATTTAGGACACTGCTCGTGTTTAAGTTTTCATGGTCCATCATTCAACTTTGGTGACTACAATTGTGCATTGTACTGTAGTTGTGCATTATGAATGCTAATTTTCTATCGCCTTTTGCGAACCTTCATTTTTTGTTGAGTTATAGCTCTATTTAGGAAACCGCTCGTGTTTGAGTTTTTGTGGGTCATCTATTAACTTTGGTGACTACACTTTTGGATTACACTATAGTTGTGCATTCTATACATGTATTTTCTATCGCCTTTTCATTACCTTCATTTTTTGTTAAGTTATAGCCGCATTCAGGAAATCACTCATGTTTGAGTTTTTGTGGGCCATCAATCAACTTTGGTGACTACAATTGTGGATTGTACTATAGTTGTGCATTCTATATATATATTTTTAATGGCTTTTCATGAACCTTCATTTTTCATGATTAATAGGATTGTGGATTTCACTATAGTTTTCCATTTAGTACGTGTATTTTCTATCACCTTTTGTGAACATTCATTTTTTGTTTTTGATAAAGGAAAAAATGGGTTTTACAGGGACCTGAAACCATAGAGTTTACAAGCAAAGGAATATAAAACCATGAAAGAACCCTACAAAAGGAAGGTTGTGACAAAGAAAAAAGAAAAAAGGACAGCAACTATAAACCAAGAACCAACAAAAAGCCAGCAAGATGCCAACACCCAACACAACCTAAACTAACCTAAAGACTTTAAAGTTTCAGCAACATCAGCTTCAAGGTTGCACATCTCCTAAGGTGAAGAATCTGCTTTTCTTTTCAGGTTGGCTCTAGTCCTTTTCGAAGGGCCAAAATCCTCCTTCTTACCTTTATCTTTGTCAGCTTCCAAGTCCATAAATAGTGAGCCCTGATGAGTATTTTCCATCTTCTCCACCATTGCGCTCAAGATAGTATCATTTTGTTTTACAACTCTGTGGCTGTGCTCCATAACGGTTTTCATAATATCCCTAATTTTTCCAATTTCCCCTTGTAGATGCTTGACCTTATTCTCATTATCCTTCTACATCTTGTCCATAAGCTCAACATTTCTTTGTCCATAACCTTTATTTTTTGTTGAGTTATAGCTGCATTTAGGAAATCGCTCGAGTTTGAGTTTTTGTGGGGCATCAATCAACTTTGGTGACTATGCTTGTGGATTAAACTATAGTTGTGCATTCTATACATGTATTTTCTATCACCTTCAATGGACCTTCAATTTTTGTTAAATTATAGCCGCATTTAGGAAACTGCTCGTGTTTAATTTCTTATGGGTCATTGATTACCTTTGGTGACTACGATTGTGGATTACAGTGTAGTTGTGCATTCTATAAGTCTATTTTCTATCACCTTTTTTGAACCTTCATTTTTCGTTGACTTATAGCCGCACTTAGGAAATTGCTCATGTTTGAGTTTTCATGGGCCATCGATCAACTATGGTGACTACAATTGTTGATTACATGGTGCTTGTGCATTCTATACACGTATTTTCTATCGCCTTTCACGAACCTTCATTATTCGTTGAGTTATATGTGCACTTAGGAAACCACTCGTGTTTGAGTTTTTGTGGGAAATTAATCAACTTTAGTGACTATGACTATGGATTGCACTTTAGTTGTCCATTATGTACGTGTATTTTCTATCGCCCTTCACGAACCATCATTTTTTCTTGAGTTATAGCCACATTTAGGAAATTGCTCAAGTTTGAGTTTTCAGGGGCCATCGATCAACGCTAGACTATGCTTGTGGTTTACACTATAGTTGTGCATTCTATACATGTATTTTCTATCACCTTTCATGAACCATCATATTTCATTGAGTTATAGCCACACCTAGGAAACCGCTCGTGTTTGAGTTTTTGTGGGGCATCAATCAACTTTGGTGACTACAATTGTGGACTGCACTATAGTTGTCCATTCTGTACACATATTTTTTATCCCCATTTGTGAACCTTCATTTTTTTATGAGTTAAAGTCGCATTTAGGAAACCCCTCGAGTTTGAGTTTTCGTGGGCCATCGATCAACTTTGGTGACTACGCTTGTGGATTAAACTGTAGTTGTGCATTCTATACGCGTATTTTCTATTTCCTTTTGCGAACCTTCATTTTTTGTTGAGTTATAGCTGCATTTAAGAAACCGCTCATGTTTGAGTTTTTGTGGGACATCAATCAACTTTGGTGACTACGATTGTGGATTGTATTGTAGTTGTGCATTTTGTATGCATATTTTTAATCGCCTTTCACGAACCTTCATTTTTTCTTGAGTTATAGCCGCATTTAGGAAAACCCTCGTGTTTGAGTTTTCATGGGCCATCGATCAACATTGGAGATTATGATTGTGGATTAAACTTTATTTGTGCATTCTATACATGTATTTTCTATCGCCTTTCGTGAACCCTCATTTTTCATTGAGTAATAGCCGCACTTAGGAAACTGCTTGTGTTTGAGTTTTCGTTTGCCATCGATCAACTTTGGTGACTACGATGTTGGATTGCATTGTAGTTTTCCATTTTGTACGCATATTTTCTATCGCCTTTCGTGAACCTTCATTTTTTGTTGAGTTATAGCTGCATTTAGGAAACCACTTGAGTTTGAGTTTTCATGGGCCATTGATCAACTTTGGTGACTACGCTTGTGGATTACACTGAAGTTCTGCATTCTATTTGCATATTTTTTTTTTGCCTTTCGTGAACATTCATTTTTTTTTGAGTTATAGCCACATTTAGGAAATTGCTCATGTTTGACATTTTATGGGCCATCGATCAACTTTGGCGACTAGGATTGTGGATTGTACTATAGTTGTGCATTTTGTATGCATATTTTTAATTGCCTTTCATGAACCTTCATTTTTATTTGAGTTATAGCCACATTTAGGAAAACGATCGTGTTTGAGTTTTTGTGGGCCATCGATCAACTTTGGTGACTATGATTGTGGATATCACTGTAGTTGTGCATTATGAACACTAACTTTTGATCGCCTTTCGTGAACCTTCATTTTTTTTTGAGTTATAGCCGCATTTAGTAAACTACTTGTGTTTAAGTTTTTTTGGGCCATCGATCAATTTTTTGTTGGCATATGGTTTTGAGAGATCGTTTTTGGCTACTTGTGTTGTCATTGATGGCAACTGGAGTAAGCTGTATGGTCCACAATGTTAGAATTACTCCTAACGATAGAAAGAATGAAGAGCAGTGTATTTGTTTGGTAAGCTGATCTGATTATTTCATTGGATCATTATTTTGTGGTGTGGATCTCCAAGGAAGCCTTCCTAGTAGGTGTAGTATCCTACTGGCGAGTTTTGTCATGTTAGACTAGTCAAAATTCGTGATAATAGATTCGATAGTATGGTTCATGGTTTATTCTCTTATTCTGGCCAACATGTTTCATATGGTGTATTGTGGATATATGTGGAGTATGTATTTAGTTATTTCTTATGTTTGGAACATTGTTTTGGGTCCCTACTAAAGTCTAGCCAACTTGTGTGGGTACGTATCGACTTTAATTAATGAAATGAGCCAACATAAGCAAGAATATTATATTTTGTTGTAAAGCCGACATACAATGAATTCCTAATTAGTGAGTATATAAAGGAGATCAAAAAATCATTTTGGTGAAGTGAGAGAAGTAGTGAAGGAATTGTGGTAGAGACAAAAGTTTATGTGTATCAAGGAGAGAGAACGAGAAATGACAAATTATATATTTAAGGGAAAAAAAAGTTTTGTATGCAAAGCATAGCATAGCAGAAGTGCGAATTGGTGTAAAGATTTGGAATCTGATTATGAGCTTCATTGGAACTGAATCTAGTCATTTGTAGATGTTTTACTCTCAATTCAAATTTTGTTGCAATCTCAATTATACTTTGTAAGGCAGTGAGCCTTTCTCTCTTGAGCAATGAGCTCTAGGTAGTGCACCTGAATGCAAGTGCATTCCCCTCTTTTATTATACTTTTAACAGAGTATACATTGTGGATTAATCTCTACTGTGGTTTTTCCCCTAACAGGGTTTCCACGTAAAAAATTCTTGTGTTATGGTGTTCTTTAATGTGATTGCATGTTTCCATTTTTTTATGTGTTGTGGATGTTGTTTTAAGTTCAATTATTGTTGTTGATAGTTTTGGATCTGATTTGAAAAGTAAAATATCATGGAACACTGATTCAACCCCCCCTCTTAGTGTTCCTAGTGTCCAACAATTGGTATCAGAGTAGGCTCTTCTTTTGAGTTTGAAAACTTGACGTGGATCCTAAATTACAATGGACGTTGGTGGTCTAGAACAACAACTTATGGTGGCACTTGACGATCTTGATCAGTGCAAAATAGAGGTCATGGAACTAAAAAGGTCATGGAACTAAAAACAAATCTTGTGGCTGCCGAAAAATTCATTCAATCACTGAAGGATAAAATAAATGAGTCAAGGGAAAAGAGGAAGGAACTATGTGGTCAATTAAAGCAAAAAGAAAGCAAAGGTCCAGTGATGTCCATCTAAATCAAACCCTAAGGGAAATACAGAAGAATGTGAAAAGCTTTCTAAGCACAATGCAACTCTAAAAATTGAAATGAGCTTGGTACTGCAAATGAATTCAAGGAGAAATTTCGGATAAGCTCTGCTAGGCTTGATGAGATAACCAAAGGACAAAAGGATATAAATGACAAGTCAGGTCTTGGATATGAGAAGGGTGAAAGCTTCAAATCTGAACAAAAGAACCTTGAAAAGAAGATCCAAGGCAGAAGACATCTGGTAAGGCAACCCAATGCTCAAAAATTTAACGGATATTGCTTTGCTTGCAATAAATTTTGACATATGGCTTCTCAGTGTAGAAGAAAGATAATACCTAGTATTCCATCATTTTTTGGTCAGTGTTTTAAATGCAAAAAGATTGGTCATAAAGCATTAGAATGTAGAAGTATGTTTGTTAGTACAAGTAACATTAAATGCTATATCTATGGAAGATTTGGACATGTTGCAAGTCAATGCAGGTTAAGAGGAAATCATTGGGATGGATGGTATAGACTAAAAAATCTAGTATGCTATAATTGTAACAATTTTGGGCACATTGCAAGATTCTACAAGAACAAAAACCCAAACAAAATAGGTCCAGTTTATCAAGGAAGAAATTCATAGAAAAACAACCAAGGAAAAGGAAAGGAATTTGTGGAAGAGATAAGAGATCAGATCTAGTAACTCTTTCGACAATTGATTTCAGGCCAATGGCCTAAGGGGGAGTGCTTTTCATGAAAATATCATGTCTCCCTGTGATATTGTTGGCACCAAATTTCTAGATGTCGTTAGCTCTTGTGGTGTTTATTATTGAAAGTATTAGTAATCATCTGTTGAGTTGAATCAAATGGCACAGATCCACAGGCAAATTCTTTGCTTGCTGTTTGAGTTTGCAGTGTAACTGGAACTTTTAGGGCAATGCATTTAATGCAGTAGAAAAGTTAAGTGAGTGAAGTTATAAAAGGGCATTTGAAACCCTAATTCATCATTGTGCATTGAAGGAAAACAGTTGGAGAGAACTTACAACAAAATTCCAAAGGAGCAAAAAAGGTCAATCTTGTAGTGAGATCTTGAGGTATTTATGTTGCTTATCAATTTCATATCTATTTGGCGATTAGCAGAACCCTGTTCGATACGAAAAATGAAACAAACCAAGGAAACAGTAACTCTGGATGAGTATAGCAGTCAAAAAGTTAGTGATGTAAGAAATATGTTGTCTCCCACCGAATTGAGGAGGCTTGGAGGATTGAAGCATAAGAATTTGGATATATGTAATGAATTTCCTCATTTCGACAGTACATAAGTGGTTCAGTTTATCTTAAATAGATTGGACGGAAATATCCTCACTTTGGATAAACCCTATCAAATCTCAGAGAATGTAATCAAGAATCTAACAGGACTGTGCAAAGTTGGTGATATTCTGAAGAAGAAATCAATTCGAAATGTTGAGGTCAAAGCCCTAACCAGAATAAGGGGAGATCAGAGGGCTCTGATAATTGTGGCGATTATAGATCCATTGACAAGGTTTGTTGCACATGGAATCACATATAAGATCTTCAGAAATTGAGAAGGATCAACCTTGGCAGGTGCTATATATATCGCTCACAAAATGATAATAGAAAATGAAGACTTTGACCTATGTAGTCTGATTAAGGATCAACTAATGGAGAATTTATAAATAACGAAGGATATTGACTACCCCTTCAAGTTTGGTACCCTTTCAATATGCATTATGATGTATTTTCTTAATTGCTTGCCTTTGAATGACAATGTGGTGTGGAAAGAAAATGTGTCGGTTTGCAAGCATTTGTGCACTACAACTCTTTTGAAAACAGGGAATGAGTTTATGAAAAATTCTTTAGAAAGGTGTTGGAAAAGTTTGATGTAAATGTTATCTCTCTTCTGGTAAAAATAACTGAAGTTGGATCATCCTCCAGGAAGATAGAGAAGAAGCAGAAGAGAGGAAGACATTTGGCTAATGTCACTCCTTTGGTACCCAAGTCAACAAAAATTGAAGAAAAAGGGAAAGGACAGTTGGTTGTGGATGTAGTAGATGAAGACTTTGATAAGTATAGTCCAAGAGATCAACCTAAATAAGGTGAACCAGAAATAATATTAGTTGAAGACAGTGATGAAGAAGGTGCTCTATTCAAATCAAAGATAATACAAATTATTCAGGATGAAGATGGGATGCAAAAGATAACTAGAAAATGGTTGAATGGACCATCTTATGAGAAGGATGTCATTGAAGACACTTTAGGATGATACTTTGGTGATAACAATATTGAATTAGAGATTTTGAAGGATGTTCTCCCAGAAGAATTGATTGAGTGTGTTAAGGAGGAGGAAATAATTTCCCATTTGAAGATGCAGTTTAGGCTATCTCTTGCTAAGTTGAAGAAGAAAATGAATGTGCTAATATAGTGCATTGATTCAGCCAATAAAGTCTTCAATTACTGTTTAAGGTGGCCTCATGTGGTTGACAAGTACAAGGATAAGTTGGAGGAAATTGAAAAAGAGCTTGTTAGAATTGGAGAGGAATACAATATATTTTTGGATAAGGATGGAAAGGTTAAGAAAAAGGTTCATGATCTACAAGATGAACATGCAAAGGTCCACTTTGCTAGAAATACTCTCATGGACACCTTCTGGAGAGTAAAAGACTTGATTGAAGGTAGACTAGAGCAGATGATTGAAGTGCTAAGGATAGGAGAAAAGCTAGAAGAAGCAATCACCATCCCTGAATCCCTTGTCTAGATTATCAATAAGACATTAGAGAATAACAACTTGATTAGATAGCCATTGGGATTGCAATGGACTCTTGGAAGAAATTCCTTCCAAAAATTAAAGCTAAGTATAATCTTCTGAATTTTGTAGCAGTTTCTCAAATTTTGATTCAACTCTCTATTTTTGCAAAGGAGAAAGAATAAGAAGAGAAGTATAGTAGAAGATTTGTCATTGATGTCAAAGGGAGAGAGAATGTAGTGAAAAATTTCCTTGACATCAAAGGGGGAGCAGTAGTCTTGATTTTGTCGAGGATTTAGTTTTGACACTTAGTCAAATTTTCACTAAGTTTTTCCATCAATACCAAAGGGGGAGATTGTTGGCATATGGCTTTGAGAGATCATTTTTGGCTACTTATGTTGTCATTGATGGCAACTGGAGTCAGCTGTATGGTCCGTAGTGTTAGCATTACTCCTACCAGAAGAAAGAATGAAGCAGTGCATTCGGTTGGTAAGATGATCTGATTGTTTCACTGGATCATTATTTTGTGGTGTGGATCTCTAAGGAAGCCTTCCTAGCATGTGTACTATCCTACTGGTGAGTTTTGTGGTGTTGGACTAGTCAGAATTCATGATAAGAGGTTCGATAGTATGGTTCATGTTTTATTCTCTTATTATGGTTCATGTATTTAGTTATTTCTTATGTCTAGAACATTGTTTTGGGTCCCTACTAAAGTCTAGCCAACTTGTGTGGGTACGCATGAACTTTAATTAATGAATTGAGCTGACATAAGCAAGAATATTATATTTTGTTATTAAGCCAACATACAATGAATTCCTGATTAGCGGGTATATAAAGGAGATCAAAAAATCATTTTGGTTTCAAAGTGAGAGAAGTAGTGAAGGAATTGTGGTAGAGATAGAAGTTTATGTGTATCAAGGAGAGAGAGTGAAAAATGACAGATTATATATTTAAGGGCAGAAAAAGTTTTGTATGTAGAGCAGAGTAGAGCAAAAGTGCGAATTGGTGTAAAGATCTGGAATCTGATTATGAGCTTCATTGGAACTGAATCCAAGAATTTGTAGATGTTGTACTCCCAGTTCAATTTTTTTTGTAATCTCAATTATACTTTGTAAGGCAGTGAGCCTTTCTCTCTTGAGCAGTGAGCTCTAGGCAATGCTCTTGAATGCAAGTGCATTCCCTTTTATTATATTTTTAACAGAGAATACATTGTGGATTAATCTCCACCGTGGTTTTTCCCCTAACAGGGTTTCCACGTAAAAAATTCCTATGTTATGGTGTTCTCTAATGTGATTGCATGTTTCCATCTGTTTATGTGTTGTGGATGCTATTTTAAGTTCAATTATTGTTGTTGATAGTTTTGTATCTGATTTGAAAAGTAAAATATCATGGAACACTGATTCACCCCCCCTCTCAGTGTTCCTAGTGTCCAACACTTTGGTGACTACACTTGCGGATTATACTGTAGTTGTGCATTCTATATGCATATTTTCTATCACCTTTCACAAATGTTCATTTTTTGTTGAGTTATAGCCGCATTTAGGAAACAACTCATGTTTGAGTTTTTGTGGGCCATCAATCAACTTTGGTGACTGTGATTGTGGATTGCACTGTAGTTGTGCATTTTGTATGCATATTTTTCATCGCCTTTCAACAATCCTTCATTTTTTCTTGAGTTATAGCTGCATTTAGGAAAAACCTTGTGTTTGAGTTTTCGTGGGCCATTGATCAACTTTGGTGACTATGATTGTGGATTACACTGTACTTGTGAATTCTATACGCATATTTTCTACCACCTTTCGCGAACCTTCATTTTTCATTGAGTAATAGCCACACTTAGCAAACCACTCATGTTTGAGTTTTCATGGGCCATTGATCATCTTTAGTGACTACGGTTGTGGATTGCACTGTAGTTGTCAATTTTGTATGCATATTTTCTATCACCTTTTGTAAAACTTCATTTTTTGTTGAGATATGGCAGTTGCATTTAGAAAACTGCTTGAGTTTGAGTTTTTGTGGGCCATCGATCAACTTTGGTGACTATGCTTGTGGATTACACTGAAGTTGTGCATTCTATACGCATATTTTTTATCGCCTTTCTCAAACCTTCATTTATTGTTGAGTTATAGTTGCATTTAGGAGACTGCTCATGTTTGAGTTTTTATGGGCCATTGATCAACTTTGGTGACAATGATTGTGGATTGTACTATAGTTGTGCATTCTATATGCATATTTTTCATTGCCTTTCATGAACCTTCATTTTTTGTTGAGTTATAGCTGCATTTAGGAAAACACTCATGTTTGAATTTTCGTGGGCCATCGATCAACTTTGGTGACTACAATTGTGGATTTCATTGTAGTTGTGCATTATATATGTGTATTTCCTATTGTCTTTTGCGAACCTTCATTTTTTCATTGAGTTATAGCTGCACTTACGAAACCGCTCGTGTTTAAGTTTTTGTGGGCCATCGATGAAACTTTGGTGACTATGATTATGGATTGCACTGTAGTTGTCCATTTTGTACACATATTTTCTATCACCTTTCGCGGACCTTCATTTTTTCTTGAGTTTTAGCCGCATTTAAGAAACTGCTCGAGTTTGAGTTTTCACGGGCCATCTATCAACTTTGGTGACTAGGCCTGTGGCTTACACTTTAGTTGTGCATTCTATACGCATATTTTCTATCACATTTCTCGAACCTTCATTTTTTGTTAAGTTATAGCCGCAATTATGGAACTGCTCGTGTTTGAGTTTTTTGTGGGCCATCGATCAACTTTGGTGACTACGCTTGTGCATTACACTGTAGTTGTGCATTCTATATGCATATTTTCTATCGCCTTGCACGAACCTTCATTTTTTTTTGAGTTATAGTTGCATTTAGGAAAATACTAGTGTTTGTGTTTTCATGGGCCATCGTCACATTTGGTTACTACGATTCTAGATTACATTGTACTCATGCATAATATAAACGTATTTTCTATCTCATTTCACGAACCTTCATTTTTCATTGAGTTATAGCCACACTTAGGAAACCAATCGTGTTTGAGTATTTTTGGGCCAGCGATCAACTTTGATGACTACAATTATGGATTGCACTGTAGTTGTCTATTTTGTACGCATATTTTCTATTGCCTTTCGCGAACCTTCATTTTGTGTTGAGTTATAGACGTATTTAGGAAACCCCTCGTGTTTGAGTTTTCATGGGCCATCAATAACCTTTGGTGACTACAATTGTGGATTACACCTAAGTTGTGCATTCTATATGCATATTTTCTATCACCTTTCGCAAACCTTTATTTTTTGATGAGTTATAGCCACACTTAGGAAACTGTTCATTTTTGAGTTTTCATGGGCCATTGATCAACTTTTGTGACTACTATTGTGAAAACCACTCCTGCTTGAGTTTTCGTAGGCGATCGATCAAATTTGGTGACTACAATTATCGATTGCACTGTAGTTGTGCATTATGTATGCTAATTATCGATTATTGATTGCACTGTAGTTGTGCATTATGTACGCTAATTATCGATTATCGATTGCCTTTCGTGAACATTCATTTTTTTTTTAGTTATAGCCACATTAAGAAAACTACTCATATTTGAGATTTTGTGGGCCATCGATCAACTTTGGTGACTACACCTGTGGATTATACTATAGTTTTGCATTCTATATGCATATTTTCTATTGCCTTTCGCAAATCTTTATTTTTTGTTGAGTTATAGCCGCATTTAGGAAACTACCCGTGTTCCAGTTTTCGTGGGCCATTGATCAACTTTGGTGACTACGATTATGGATTGCACTATAGTTGTGCATTATGTACACTAATTTTCTATTGCCTTTTGCGAATTTTTTTTTTTTTTAGTTATAGCCGCATTTAGAATACCGCTCATGTTTAAGTTTTTGTGGGCCATCGATCAACTTTGGTGACTACGATTGTGGATTACACTGTAGTTGTGCATTATATAAGCGTATTTTCTATTGCCTATCACAAACCTTCATTTTTCGTTGAGTTATGGAAACACTTAGGAAACCGCTCGCGATTGAGTTTTCATCAGCCATCGATCAACTTTGGTGACTACGATTGTGGATTGAACTGTAGTTGTCCATTTTCTATGTGTATTTTCTATCACCTTTCGCGAAGCCTCATTTTTTGTTGATTTATAGCTACATTTAGGAAACCGCTCATGTTTCAGTTTTTGTGGGCCATTGATCAACTTTGGTGACTACGTGTGGATAACACTGTAGTTGTGCATTCTATACATGTATTTTCTATCAACTTTTGCGAACCTTCATTTTTTGTTGAGTTATAGCCGCATTTAGGAAACCACTCATGTTTGAGTTTTTGCGGGCCATCAATCAACTTTGGTGACTATGATTGTGGATTACTCTATAGTTGTGCATTCTATACACATATTTTCGATCACTTTTCACAGCCCTTCATTTTTTGTTGAGTTATAGCTGCATTTAAGAAAACGCTCATGTTTGAGTTTTCGTAGGCCATTGATCAACTTTGGTGACTACGCTTGTGGATTACACTATAGTTGTGCATTTTATACACGTATTTTCTTTCACATTTCTCGAACATTCATTTTTTGTTGAGTTATAGCTGCATTTAGGAAACCGCTCATGTTTGAGTTTTTCTGGGCCATCGATCAACTTTGGTACTACAATTGAGGATTGTACTATAGTTGTGCATTATGTACGTATAATTTTAATCACTTTTCATGAACCTTAATTTTTTGTTGAGTTATAGCCGCATTTAGGAAAACGCTCGTGTTTGAGGTTTTGTGGGTCATCGATAAACTCTGGTGACTATGCTTGTGGATTAAACTGTAGTTGTGCATTCTATACGCTTATTTTCTATCGCCTTTAGCGAACCTTCATATTTTGTTGAGTTATAGCCGCAATTAGGCAACTGCTCATGTTTGACATTTTATGGGCCATCGATCAACTTTGGTGACTACGATTGTGGATTGTACTGTAGTTGTGCATTTTGTAAGCATATTTTTAATTTCCTTTCACGAACCTTCATTTTTTGTTGAGTTATAGCCGTATTTAGGAAACCGCTCGAGTTTGAGTTTTCTTGGGCCATCGATCATCTTTGGTGGGTATGATTGTGGATTACACTTTAGTTGTGCATTCTATTCACGTATTATCTATCACCTTTCACGAAGATTCATTTTTCATTGAGTTATAGCTACATTTAGGAAACCGCTCATGTTTGAGTTTTCATGGGCCGTCGATCAACATTGGGATTGTGGATTGTAGTGTTGTTTTCTATTTTCTACGTTTATTTTATATCCCTTTTCGCGAACCTTTATTTTTGTTGAGTTATAGCTGCATTTAGGAAATCGCTTGAGTTTGAGTTTTCATCGGCCATCGATCAACTTTGGTGATGACGCTTGTGGATTACACTGTAGTTGTGCATTGTATGTGCTTATTTTCTATTGCCTTTCGTGAACCTTCATTTTTTATTGAGTTATACTTGCATTTAAGAAACCACTCTTGTTTGAGTTTTCGTGGGCCATCAATCAACTTTGGTGACTACGATTGTAGATTGCACTGTAATTGTCCATTTTGTACATGCCACATTTGTGATCCTTCACTTTTAATTGAGTTATAGCCACATTTAGGAAACCACTCGTATTTAAGTTTTCATGGGCCATCGATCAACTTTGGTGACTACGATAGTAGATTACATTGTAGTTGTTCATTCTATACACGTATTTTCTATCGCCTTTCACAAGACTTCATTTTTTCGTTGAGTTATAGCCACACTTAGGAAACTGCTCGTCTTTGAGTTTTCGGGGTCCATCGATCAACTTTGGTGACTACGATTGTCAATTGCACTGTAGTTGTCCACTATGTACACATATTTTCTATTGCCTTTTGTGAACCTTCATTTTTTGTTCAGTTTTAGCCGCATTTATGAATATGCTCGTGTTTGAGTTTTCCTAGGTCATCGATCAACTTTGGTTACTACAATTATGGATTGCATTGCCGTTCTCCATTCTATATGTGTATTTTCTATCCCCTTTCGTGAACCTTCATTTTTTGTTGACTTATAGCCGTGTTTACGAAACCGCTCATGTTTGAGTTTTTCATGGGCCATCGATCAACTTTGGTGACTACAATTGTGGATTGCACTGTACTTGTGAATTCTATATGCATATTTTCTATTTTGTTATGTAAACTTTCAATTTTTGTTGAGTTATAGCCACATTTAGGAAACCACTCGTGTTTGAGTTTTTGTGGCCATTGATCAACTTTGGTGACAATGAATGTGCATGGCACTGTAGTTGTCCATTCTAAACACATATTTTTTATTGCCTTTCACAAACCTTCATTTTCTATTTAGTTATAGCCGCATTGAAGAAATCGCTTATGTTTGAGTTTTTCGTTGGATATCGATAAACTTTGGTGACTACGATTGTGGATTGCACTATAGTTGTGAATTTTATACACGTATTATCTATCCCATTTCGCGATCCTTCATTTTTCGTTGAGTTATAGCCATATTTAGGAAACAACTCATGTATGAGTTTTCATGTGTCATCGGTCAACTTTGGTGACTACGATTATGGATTACACTGTACTTGCGCATAATATACGCATATTTTCTATCGCCTTTCGTGAACCTTCAATTTTCATTGAGTTATAGCTACACTTAGTAAACTACTCATGTTTGAGTTTTCATGGGAAATCGATCAACTTTGGAGAATACAATTGTGTATTGTACTGTAGTTGTCCAATCTGTACGCGTATTTTCTATCACCTTTTGCAAACCTTCATTTTTGTTTGATTTATAGCCAGATTTAGGAAACCACTCATGTTTGAGTTTTCGTAGGCCATCGACTAACTTTGGTGGAAATGATTGTGGATTGCGTTGTAGTCGTCCATGATATACACGTATTTTCTATCGCCTTCGTGAACCTTCATTTTTTGTTGAGTTATAGAGGCATTTAGGAAAATGCTCATATTTTAATTTTCATGGGCCATCGATCAAATTTGGTGACTATGATTGTTGATTGCACTATAGTTGTGGATTTTGAACGCTAATTTTCTATCGCCTTTCACGAACCTTCATTTTTTGTTGAGTTATAGCCGCATTGAGGGAACTGCTCATTTTTTATTTTTTTGTGGGCCACTGATCAAATTTGGTCACTAAGATTGTGGACCACACTATAGTTGTGCATTCTATAATTGTATTTTCTATCACCTTTCGCGAACTTTCATTTTTTGTTGAGTTATAGCCGCACTTAGGAAACCGCTCGTATTTGAGTTTTTGAGGGGCATCAATGAACTTTGGTGACTACGATTTTGGATTGCATTGTAGTTGTCCATTTTGTACGCGTATTTTCTATTGCCTTTCAAAAAGCTTCATTTTTTATTGAGTTATAGCCGCATTTAGGAAACCGCTCGAGTTTGAGTTTTCGTGGGCCATAGGTCAACTTTGGTGAATATGCTTGTGAATTACACCTTTGTTGTGCATTCTATACAAGTATTTTCTATTTCCTTTCACAAACCTTCATTTTTTGTTTAGTTATAGCCGCATTTAGGAAACCGCTCATGTTTGAGTTTTTGTGGGCCATTATCAACGTTGGTGACTATGATTGTGCATTCTACTATAATTGTGAATATTGTAGGCATAATTTTAATAGCCTTTCAAAAACCTTCATTTTTCCTTGAGTTATAGCTGCACTTAGGAAATCGCTCATGTTTGAGTTTTCTTGGGCCATCAATCAACTTTGGTGATTAATATTTTGGATTGCACTGTAGTTTTCCATTTTGTACATGTTTTTTCTATCGACTTTCATGAACCTTCATTTTTCATTGAGTTATTGCCACACTTAGGACACCACTCGTGTTTGAGTTTTTGTGGGCCATCAATCAACTTTGGTGACTACGATTATGGATTGCACTATAGTTGTCCATTCTGTATGCGTATTTTCTATCGCCTTTCGTGAACCTTCATTTTTTGTTGAGTTATAGCCTCATTTAGGAAACCACTCAGGTTTGAGTTTTCGTGGGCCATTGATCAAGTTTGGTGACTACGATTGTGGATTGTACTGTAGTTGTTCATTTCATACGCATATTTTCAATCCCTTTTCACAAAAGATTTTTTTTAGTTATACCCATATTTAGGAAACCACTCGTACTTGAGTTTTCGTGGGCCATTGATCAACTTTAGTTATTACGATTGTGGATTGCACTATAGTTGTCCATTGTCTACACGTATTTTATATCGTCTTTCGTTAACCTTCATTTTTTGTTGAGTTATAGTTGCATTTAAGAAATCGCTTGTGTTTGAGTTTTCATGGGCCATCAATCAACTTTGGTGACTATGATTGTGGATTACACTGTAGTTGTTCATTCTATACGCATATTTTCTATTGCCTTTTCTGAACCTTCATTTCTTGTTGAGTTATAGTCACATTTAGGAAACCCCTCATGTTTGAATTTATTTTTGTTATTTATCAATTTTGGTGACTACGATTGTGGATTGTATTGTAGTTGTGCATTTTGTACACATATTTTTAATCACCTTTCAAAAACCTTCATTGTTTGTTGAGTTATAGCCACATTTAGGAAAACGTCGTATTAGAATTTTTGTGGGCCACCGATCAACTTTGGTGACTGAGATTGTGGATTACACTATAGTTGTCCATTCTCTAATTTTATTTTCTATCACCTTCTGTGAACCTTCAATTTTTGTTGAGTTATAGCTGCATTTAGGAAACCACTCATCTTTGAGTTTTCATGGGCCATCAATCAACTTTAGTGACTACGATTGTGGATTGCACTATATTTGTGCATTATAAACAATAATTTTCTATCGCCTTTCGTGAACCTTCATTTTTTGTTGAGTTATAGCCGCATTTAGGAAACCCCTCAAGTTTGAGTTTTCGTGGGCCATCGATCAAGTTTGGTGACTACAATTGTGGATTGTACTGTAGTTGTTCATTTCATACGCATATTTTCAATCCCTTTTCACAAAAAGATTTTTTTTTAGTTATACCCATATTTAGGAAACCGCTCGTATTTGAGTTTTCGTGGGCCATTGATCAACTTTAGTTATTACGATTGTGGATTGCACTGTAGTTGTCCATTGTCTACACGTATTTTATATCGTCTTTCGTTAACCTTCATTTTTTGTTGAGTTATAGCTGCATTTAATAAATCACTTGTGTTTGAGTTTTCATGGGCCATCGATCAACTTTGGTGACTACAATTGTGGATTACACTGTAGTTGTGCATTCTATACGTGTATTTTCTATTGCCTTTTCCAAACCTTCATTTCTTGTTGAGTTATAGTCGCATTTAGGAAACCCCTCATGTTTGAATTTATTTTGGTTATTTATCAATTTTGGTGACTACGATTGTGGATTGTATTGTAGTTGTGCATTTTGTACGCATATTTTTAATCACCTTTCAAAAACCTTCATTGTTTGTTGAGTTATAGCCACATTTAGGAAAACGTTCGTATTTGAATTGTTGTGGGCCATCGATCAACTTTGGTGACTGAGATTGTGGATTGCACTATAGTTTTCCATTCTCTAATTGTATTTTTATCGCCTTTTGTGAACCTTCAACTTTTGTTGAGTTATAGCCACATTTAGGAAACCGCTCATCTTTGAGTTTTCGTGGGCCATCGATCAACTTTAGTGACTACGATTTTGGATTCCACTATATTTGTGCATTATAAACAATAATTTTTTATCGCCTTTCATGAACCTTCAGTTTTTGTTGAGTTATAGCCGCATTTAGGAATCCACTCATCTTTGACTTTATGAGGGCCATCAATCAACTTTGGTGACTATGATTGTGGATTGTACTATAATTGTGCATTTTGTATGCATATTTTTAATCGCCTTTCACGAACCTTAATTTTTTTGAGTTATAGCCGCATTTAGGAAAATGCTTGTGTTTCACTTTTCGTGGGCCATCGATCAACTTTGGTGACTACAATTACGGATTACATTGTAGTTGTACTTTCTATACGCGTATTTTCTATCACCTTTTGCGAACCTTCATTTTTTGTTGAGTTATAGCCGCATTTAGTAAACCGCTCGAGTTTGAGTTTTCGTTGGCCATCGATCAACTTTGATGACTACGATTGTCTATTGTACTATAGTTGTGCATTTTGTACACATATTTTTAATTGCCATTTACGAACCTTCATTTTTTGTTGAGTTATAGCCGCGTTTAGGAAAACACTTGTGTTTGAGTTTTTCGTGGGCCATTGATCAACTTTAGTGACTACGATTATGGATTGCACTCTAGTTGTCCATTTTGTACACGTGTATTTTATGTCGCCTTTTGTGAACCTTCATTTTTTGTTGAGTTATAGCCGCATTTAGGATACCGCTTGATATGAGTTTTCATTGGCCACCGATCAACTTTGGTGACTACGTTTGTGGATTACATTCTAGTTGTGCATTCTATATGCGTATTTTCTATCACATTTCGCGAACCTTCATATTTTGTTGAATTATAGCCGCACTTAGCAAAACACTCGTGTTTGAGCTTTCGCGGTCCATCGATCAACTTTCATCATGATGATTGTGCAGTGCACTGTAGTTGTCCATTTTGTACGTGAATTTTCTATCGCATTTTGCGAACCTTCATTTTTTGTTGAGTTATAGCCGCATTTAGGAAACCGCTTGAATTTAAATTTTTCGCTGGCCATCGATCAACTTTGGTGACTACGATTGTTGATTGTACACTACGTTGTGCATTCTATATGCATATTTTTAATCACTTTTCACAAACCTTCATTTTTTGTTGAGTTATAGCCAGTTTTAGGAAACCGCTCGTATTTGAGTTTTCGTGGGCCATCGATCAACTTTGGTGACTATGAATGTGGATTGCATTGTAGTTGTGCATTCTATACACGTATTTTCTATTTCCTTTCGCAAACCTTCATTTTTCATTGAGTAATAGCCGCACTTAGGAAACCACTCATGTTTGAGTTTTTGTTTGCCATCGATCAACTTTGGTGACTACGATTGTGGATTGCACTGTGGTTGTCGATTATGTATGTGTATTTTGTATCGCCTTTCATGGACCTTTATTTTTTGTTGGGTTATAGCCACATTTAGGAAACCGCTAGTGTTTGAGTTTTCGTTGGCCATCGATCAACTTTGGTGACTACACTTGTGCATTACACTGTAGTTGTGCATTTTATATGCATATTTTCTATTGTCTTTCATGAACCTTCATTTTTTGTTGAGTTATAGCCGCATTTACGAAACCGCTCATGTTTGAGTTTTTTGGTACCATCGATCAACTTTGGAGACTACGATTGTGGATTGTATTATAGTTTTGCATTCTATACGCATATTTTTTATCATCTTTCACAAACCTTTTTTGTTTATTGAGTTATAGCCACATTTAGGAAAACACTCGTGTTTGAATTTTTGTTGGTCATCAATCAACATTGGTGTCTATGATTGTGGATTTCACTGTAGCTACGCATTATGAACACTAATTTTCTATCGCCTATCATGAACGCTCATTTTTTATTGAGTTATAGGCACATTTATGAAACTGCTCCTTTTTGAGTTTTTGTGGGCCATCCATCAACTTTTGTGACTACTTGTGGATTTCACTGTAGTTGTGCATTCTGTACACATATTTTTAATCACCATTCATGAACCTTCATTTTTTGTTGAGTTATAGCTGCACTTAGGAAGCCGCTCGTGTTTGAGTTTTCGTGGGCCATCGATCAACCTTAGTGACTACAGTTGTAGATTGCATTGTAGTTGTCCATTTTGTACGCTTATTTTCTATTGCCTTTCATGGACCTTCACTTCTTATTCAGTTATAGCCACATTTTGTAAACCGCTTGAGCTTGAGTTTTCATGGGCCATCAATCAACTTTGGTGACTATGCTTATGGATTACACTGTACTTGTGCATTCTATACATGTATTTTCTATTGCCTTTTGTGAACCTTTATTTTTTGTTGAGTTATAGCCGCAATTAGGAAACCGTTCATGTTTGAGTTTTTGTACGCCATTGATCAACTTTGGTGACTACGATTCTAGATTGTACTGTAGTTGTGCATTATGTACGCATATTTCTAAACTCCTTTCAGAAACCTTCATTTTTTGTTGAGAAATAGCCACATTTAGCAAAATGGTCATGTTTGAGTTTCATGGGTGATCAATCAACTTTCGTAAAAATGATTGTGGATTACACTGTAGTTATGCATTCTATACGTTTATTTTCTATCGACTTTCGTGAACCTTCATTTTTCATTGACTTATAGCTGCACTTAGGAAACCGCTCGTATTTGAGATTTCATGGGCCATCGATCAAATTTGGTGACTATGATTGTGGATTGCATTGTAGTTGTCCATTCTGTACATGTATTTTCTTTCACCTTTCATGAACCTTCATTCTTTGTTCAGTTATAGCCGCATTTAGGAAACCGCTCGAGTTTGAGTTTTCATGGGCCAACATTCAACTTTGTTGACCACGCACCTAGATTACATTGTAGTTCTACATTCTATACGCTATTTTCTATCGCCTTCCACAAAACTTTAGTTTTCTTGAGTTATATCTGCATTCAGGAAACTACTCGTGTTTGAGTTTGATAACACTATAGTTGTGCATTCTATTCATTTATTTTCTATCGCTTTTTGCGAACCTTTCTTTTTTCTTGAGTTATAGCTCTATTTAGGAAACTACTCCTGTTTGAGTTTTTGTGGGCCATCAATTAACTTTGGTGACTACGATTTTGGATTGTACTGTAGTTGTGCATTCTGTACACATATTTCTAATCACCTATCATGAACATTCATCTTTTGCTGAGTTATTACAGCATTAAGGAAAACAGTGTGTTTGAGTTTTCATGGGCCATTGGTCAACTTTGGTGACTACAATTGTCAATTACACTGTAGTTATGCATTCTATCTACATATTTTCTATCACCTTTTGCAAACCTTCATTTTTTATAGAGTTATAGCCACACTTAGGAAACCACTCGTGTTTGAGTTTTCATGGGTTATCAATGAACTTTGGTGACTACAATTGTCAATTGCACTGTAGTTATCTATTTTGTACACGTATTTTCTATCGCTTTTTGTGAACCTTCATTTTTTGTTGAGTTATAGCCTCATTTAGGAAACTACTCGTGTTTGAGTTTTTTTGGGCCATCGATTAACTTTGGTGACTACGATTTTGGATTGTACTATAGTTTTCAATTCTATACTCGTATTTTCTATCCCCTTTTGCGAACCTTCATTTTTCGTTGAGTTATAGCCACATTTATGAAACCATGCATGTCTGAGTTTTTGTGGGTCATTGATCAGCTTTGGTGAATAAGAATGTGGATGGCATTGGAGTTGTCCATTCTATTCGTGTATTTTCTATCACCTTTCATGAACCTTCATTTTTCATTGAGTTAAAGGCATATTTAGGAAACCGCTGATTTTCAGTTTTTGGGTGCCATCGATCAACTTTGGTGACTACGATAGTGGATTGCACTATAGTTGTCCATTTTGTATGCATATTTTCTATCGCCTTTCACAAACCTTCATTCTTCATAGACTTATAGCCACACTTAGGAAACCACTCGTGTTTGAGTTTTCATGGGCCATCAATCAACTTTACTCAATACGATTGTGGATTGCACTATATTTTTCTATTATGTAAAACATATTTTCTATTGCCATTCGCAAACATTCATTTTTTGTTGAGTTATATAGCCCCATTTAGAAACCTGCTTGCGTTTGAGTTTTTGTGGCCATTGATCAACTTTGGTGATGATGCTTGTGGATTACATTATTGTTGTGCATTATATACGTGTTTTTTCTATCACCTTTCGCGAACCTTCATTTTTTGTTGAGTTATAGCCGCATTTAGGAAACCGCTCTAGTTTGAGTTTTCCTGGGCCATTGATGAACTTTGGTGACTGCACTTGTGGATTATGTTGTAATTGAGCATTTTGTACATGTATTTTCTATCGCCTTTCATGAACCTTAATTTTTTGTTGAGTTATAGGTGCATTTAGGAAACCACTCATGTTTTATTTTTCATACGCCATCAATCAACTTTGGTGACTACGATTGTGGATTACACTATAGTTGTGCATTCTATACACGTATTTTCTATCACCTTTCGCGAACCTTTATTTTTTATTGAGTTATAGCCGCATATAGGAAACTGCTCATGTTTGAGTTTTTGTGGGCCATCAATCAACTTTGGTAACTGCAATTGTGGATTTTACTATAGTAGTGCATTTTGTACTCATATTTTTAATTGACTTTCATGAAATTTTAATTTTTGTTGTGTTATAGCCGCATTTAGTAAAACGCTTGTGTTTGAGTTTTTGTGCCCGCCATCGATCGAATTTGGTGACTATGATTGTGGATTACACTAATTTTGTGTATTCTATACACGTATTTTCTAGTGCCTTTCACGAACCTTCATTATTCATTGAGTTATGGCAGCACTTAGGACACTGCTCGTGTATGAATTTTTTTAGGCCATCAATCAACTTTGATGACTACAATTGTGGATTGCACTGTAGTTGTCCATTATGTATGCATATTTTCTATTACCTTTCGCGAACCTTCATTTTTTGTTGAGTTATAGCCGTATTTAGGAAACTGCTCATATTTGAGTTTTTGTGGGTCATCGATCATCATTGGTGTCTATGATTGTGGATTGCACTATAGTTGTGCATTATGAATGCTCATTTTCTATCGCCGATCGCGAACCTTAATTTTTTGTTGAGTTATAACCGCATTTATGAAACCGCTCCTATTGAGCTTTTGTGGGCCGTCCATCAACTTTTGTGACTAATTATGGATTTTACTGTAGTTGTGCATTTTGTACACATATTTAAAAAAAAAATTCACAAACATTCCTTTTTTGTTGAATTATAGCCACACTTAGAAAGTTGCTCATGTTTGAGTTTTCATGGGCCATCGATCAACTTTAGTGACTATGATTGTAGATTGCACTGTAGTTGTCCACTTTGTACACTTATTTTCTATTGCCGTTCACGAAACTTCATTTCTTATTCAGTTATAGTCGCATTTTGTAAACTGCTCAAGATTTAGTTTTCATGGGCCATCCATCAAATTTGGTGACTACGCTTGTGGATTACACTGTACTTGTGCATTCTATACACGTATTTTCTATCGCCTTTCGTGAACCTTCATTTTTTGTTGAGTTCTAGCCGCAATTAGGAAACGCTCATGTTTTAGTTTTTGTGGGCCATCGATCAGCTTTAGTGACTACGATTCTAGATTGTAATATAGTTGTGCATTTTGTACACATATTTTTAATTGCATTTCAAAAACCTTCATTTTTTATTTAGATATAGCAACATTTCAAAATATGCTCGTGTTTGAGTTTCATGGGCCATTGATCAACTTTGGTGACTACGATTATGGATTACACTATAGTTATGCATTCTATATGTGTATTTTCTATCCACTTTTGCGAACCTTCATTTTTCGTTGAGTTATAGCTGCAATTAGGAAACCGCTTGTATTTGAAATTTCATTGGCCATCGATCAACTTTGGTGACTACGATTGTGGATTGCACTATAGTTGTCCATTTTGTACACGTATTTTCTATCACCTTTTGCAAACCTTCACTTTTTGTTGAGTTTTAGTTACATTTAGCAAACCACTCGAGGTTTAGTTTTCATGGGCCATTGATCAACTTTGGTGACTACGCTTGTGGATTACACTTTAGTTGTGCATTCTATATGCGTATTTTCTATCGCTTTTCAAAAACCTTCATTTTTTGTTGAGTTATAGCCGCATTTAGGAAACTGTTCATGATTGAGTTTTTGTGGGCTATGAATCAACTTTGGTGACAACAATTTTGGATTGTACTATAGTTGTGCATTTTGTACGCATATTTTGAATCACCTTTCACGAACATTCATTTTTTGTTGAATTATAACCGCATTTAGGAAAACACTCGTGTTTGTGTTTTCGTGGGCCATCAATCAACTTTGGTGAGCACAATTGTGGATTACATTGTAGTTGTGCATTCTATACCCATATTTTCTATCGCCTTTTGCAATCCTTCATTTTTCATGGAGTTATAGCCGCACTTAGGAAACCACTCGCGTTTGAGTTTTTGTGGGCCATCGATCAACTTTGGTGACTACGATTGTGGATTGCACTGTAGTTGTCCATTTTGTAGATGTATTTTCTATCGCCTTTCATGAACCTTCATTTTTTGTTGAGTTATAGCCGCATTTAGTAAACCACTTGAGGTTGAGTTTTCGTGGGCTATTGATCAACATTGGTCACTACGCTTGTGAATTACATTGTAGTTGCGCATTCTATACACGTATTTTCTATTGCCTTTCAGGAACCTTCATTTTTTGTTGAGTTATAGTTGCATTTAGGAAACTGCTCATGTTCAAGTTTTTGTGGGCCATCGATTAACTTTGGTGACTCTGATTGTGGATTGTACTACTGTTGTGCATTATGTATGCATATTTTTAATTGCCTTTCATGAACCTTCATTTTTTGTTGAGTTATAGCCCCATTTAGGAAAACACTGCTGTTTGACCTTTTTGTGGGCCATTGATCAACTTTGCTGACTACGATTGTCGATTACACTATAGTTGTACATTCTATATGCTTATTTTCTATAACCTTTCCCGAACCTTCATTAATCGTTGAGTTATAGCCACACTTAGGAAACTGCCCATGTTTGAGTTTTCGTGGGCCATCAAACAACATTGGCGACTATGATTGTGGATTGCACTGTAGTTGTTCATTTTGCATGCGTATTTTCTATCAGCTTTCATGAACCTTCATTTTTTATTTGAGTTATAGCCACAGTTAGGAAATCGCTCGAGTTTGAGTTTTCGTGGGCCATAGGTCAACTTTGGTGGGTATGATTGTGGATTGTACTATAGTTGTTCATTCTATACACATTTTTAATCGCCTTTCACAAACCTTCAATTTTTGTTGAGCTATAGCCATATTTAGGAAAACGCTCATGTTTGAGTTATCATGGGCCATAGATCAACTTTGGTGACTACGATTGTGATTTTCACTGTAGTTGTCCATTTTGTACGTGTATTTCTATCACCTTTAGCGAACCTTCATTTTTTGTTGAGTTATAGCCGTATTTAGGAAACTGCTCAAGTTTGAGTTTCCATGGGCCATCGATCAACTTTGCTAACTACGCTTGTGGATTACACTACAGTTGTGCATTCTATACACATATTTTCTATCACCTTTCATGAACCTTCATTTTCAGTTCAATTATAGCCACATTTAGGAAACCGCTTGTGTTTAAGTTTTTGCGGGCCAACGATCAACTTTGGTGACTACGCTTGAGGATTACATTATAGTTGTCCATTCTATATGCGTATTTTCTATTGCCTTTCATAAACCTTGATTTTTGGTTGAGTTATAGCTGCATTTAGGAAACCACTCATGTTTGAGTTTTTTTGGGCCATCGATCAGTGACTACAATTGTGGATTACATTGTAGTTATGCATTATGTACATGTATCTTCTATTACCTTTCGCGAACCTTCATTTTTCATTAAGTTATAGCCACACTTAGAACACCACTCGTGTTTGAGTTTTTGTCGGCCATTGATCAACCTTGTTGACTACGATTTTCAATTGCATTTTACTTGTCTATTCTATACGCGTATTTTCTATCACCTTTCGTGAACCTTCATTTTTTGTTGATTTATGGCTGCATTTAGGAAACCGCACAAGTTTGAGTTTTTGTGGGCCATCAATCAACTTTGGTGACTACGCTTGTGGATTACATTGTAGTTGTGCATTCTATACGCATATTTTATATTTCCTTTCATGAACCTTCATTTTTTGTTGAGTTATAGCCGTATTTAGGAAATCGTTCATGTTTAAGTTTTGGTGGACCATCAATCAAGTTTGGTGACTACGATTATGGATTGTATTGTAGTTGTGCATTCTATACGTATATTTTTAAATGTCTTTCATGAACCTTCATGTTTTGTTAAGTTATAGCTGTATTTACGTAAACGCTCGTGTTTGACTTTTCGTGGGCCATCGATAATCTTTGGTGGCAACAATTGTGGATTATACTATAGTTGTCCATTTTATACACATTCTTTCTATCACCTTTCAAGTACCTTCCTTTTTTATTGAGTTATAGCCACAGTTAGGAAACCGCTAATGTTTGAGTTTTTATCAGTCATCAATTAACTTTGGTGACTACGATTGTGGATTGTAATGTAGTTGTGCATGCTATACAAATATTTTTAATCACCTTTCACAAACCTTGAATTTCTATTGAGTTATAGCTATATTTAGGAAAGTGCTCATGTTTGAGTTTCCATGGGCCATCAATGAACTTTGGTGACTATAATTGTGGATTACACTGTAGTTGTGCATTTTATACGCATATTTTCTATCGCCTTTCGCGAACCTTCATTTTTCATTGAGTTATAGATGCACTTAGGAAACCAGTCGTGTTTGAGTTTTCGTGGGCCATCGATCAACATTGGTGACTTTGATTGTGGATTGCACTATAGTTGTCCATTCTGTACACATATTTTCTATCGCCTTTCATGAGCCTTCATTTTTTATTGAGTTATAGCAGCATTTAGGAAACCGCTCGAGTTTGAGTTTTCATAGGCCATCGATCAACCTTGGTGACTATGCTTGTCGATTACACTATAGTTGTTCATTCTCTATGCCTATTTTCTATCGCCTTTCACGAACCTTTAATTTTTGTTGAGTTTTAGCCGCAATTAGGAAAACGCTCGTGGTTGAGTTTTCGTGGGCCATCGATCAGCTTTGGTCACAATGATTGTGGATTGCACTGTAGTTGTCCATTCTATACGTGCATTTTCTTTCTCATTTCACGAACCCTCATTTATTATACAGTTATAGCCGCATTTAGCAAACTGCTCGAGTTTGAGTTTTCGTGGGCCATCGATCAACTTTGGTGACTACGATTCAAGATTACACTATAGTTGTGCATTCTATACGTGTATTTTCTATTTCCTTTGGCGAAACTTCATTTTTTGTTCAGTTATAGCTGCATTTAGGAAACCGCTCATGTTTGAGTTTTTGTGGGACATCGATAAAGTTTGGTGAATATGATTGTGGATCTCACTATAGTTGTCCATTATGTATGCGTATTTTCTATCGCCTTTCGTAAACCTTCATTTTTTGTTGAGTTAAAGCCATATTTAGGAAACCACTATTGTTTGAGTTTTCGTTGGCCATCAATAAACTTTGGTGACTACAATTGTGGATTGTCCTATAGTTGTGCATTCTTTATGCATATTTTTAAACATCTTTCACGAACCTTCATTTTTTATTGAGTTATAGCCACATTTAAGGAAATGCTCATGTTTGAGTTTTCGTGGGTCATTGATCAACTTTGTTGACTATGATTTTGGATTACATTGTAGTTGTGCATTCGATACACGCATTTTCTATCAGCTTTGGTTACTTTTCTTGTGGATTACACTATAGTTGTGAATTCTATATGCTTATTTTCTATCACTTTTCGCGAACCTTCATTTTTCGTTGAGTTATAGCCACACTTAGGAAACCGCTCGTGTTTGAGTTTTCGTGGGCCATCAATCAACTTTGGTGACTATGCTTATGGATTACACTAAATTTTTGCATTCTATATGCATATTTTCTATCGCCTTTCATGAACCTTCATTTTTTGTTGAATTATAGCCGCAATTAGGACACTGCTCATGTGTGAGTTTTTGTGTGCTATCGATCAACTTTGGTGACTAAAATTGTGGATTGTACTATAGTTGTGCATTCTTTATGCATATTTTCAATCACCTTTAACGAACCATCATTTTTTGTTGTGTTGTAGCCGCATTTAGGAAAATGCTCGTATTTGAGTTTTCATGGGCCGTCGATCAACTTTGGTGACTACAATTGTAGATTACATTGTAGTTGTGCATTCTAAACACACATTTTCTATCGCCTTTCACAAAATTTCATTTTTTGTTTAGTTATAGCTGCATTTAGGAAAATGCTCGTGTTTGAATTTTTCATGAGCCATCGATCAACATTGGTGACTACGATTGTGGATTGCAATGTATTTGTGCATTATGAAAGCTAATTTTCAATCGCCTTTCGCGAATCTTCATTTTTTTTGAATTATAGCAGCATTTAGGAAATCGCTCATGTTTGAATTTTTGTGTGCCATCAATCAACTTTGGTGACTACAATTGTCAATTGTAATGTAGTTGTGCACTATGCACGCTGGTCACGCCCACAAAAGGATATGAAAATCACAGTAAAACCTTTCCTGGGAATTGGACATTCCAGCAGCTGACTAATATCTCTTTATGGACGTTCATTTACTTGTCAAACCAGGGAATGTATACTTTGAATGGCGCAGCACAATATATGCACTAAGAATTAGTTTCGGTCACAACTTAACAGAAATAAATACTTGGAAGGAATTCTATCTACGCTATAGGAAGGTAATGCAAAGTTCTTTTAACTCAACCATGATTTGACTAAAATAAAAACCATCACAACTACGACTGAAACACAAACTATGAACTGGCCTTATGTTGCAGGAACAGGCACAAGGATGGATTCCCGATGTTGCAGGAGCAATACAAGACTGAGTTTGTATGGAAACTTCAAAGATGAAAGCTAACTGATGATCAACAGAAAAGAACAGCTAACTAACTAGCTACAGATACTTACTAAGTGGGCCCCCTTAGCAAGCATCTACTGATTACGCAAGTGCTGAACTCAGAACTTCATCAAACTTTATTCATGAAAATAGAATGGTATACATTGCTTCGTTGATATGGAAACTAACAACAAACTCTGTCTCTTGTCATACAGATTCTGGATTTTATTATTATCATACTGACTCTTACATGATATCTGCTATCTCTCTATCACTATGCTTCTATCTTCTAACTATCATCTCCTTTCTCGCTCGTGCAAGAGGAGTACCTTATTTAAAATCAATAGAACAACTAACTAACTAACCCTATCAAAGAAAGACGTGGAAGTAAAGTGTATCCCAGAATCAAGGAACAAACTTCATAAATGAATTTATTCGTTCAACCCGATCCAGAGAGAATCTAGCGCTCCACTCTTTCTAGATTGACTGTCATTAAAAATCTTTCCCAACGGTTTCGGTCAAAGAGTCTTAGCCAGAGCTTCCTCGAAGTCATACAGAAATAGACTTTATTGCAAGGCCGAGATCGGCTGCGCTTGACTCGATCATACTTTCTTCAACAACCTGCGAAACACAAGGTAACAGATGCGAAAGAAAAGGCGCATGGCACATACACAATATCCGTTCATTAATCACATATTTAAATCTATTTCATCATTCAAAAACTATATGCGATATACCAGTCATTTAGGGAGTCAACAGGGTAATAAATGTAGTCAAGACAACACAATAGGCTGCAGGAATATGAAAATATTTTGCTACAGGATATCCCAATAAAAGGTTTCAAAAGAGTTTAAACAACCACGAATAACAAAAGTAAAGGTATTAAAAGTTCATCATAATATCCAAACTATGAGCACATTTTGGGCTCATCATTCTGCCCCCTACTTAGCCCAATGCTGGTCCTCCAGCATTAACTTTCCTAGTAGTTTCTCTGAAATCAGTGGTTGCGGCATGACTCTGAAATGGAGTTCCAAACCTGTAATAAAATCCTCTGAAAGTTTGCCACCTCTCATACCTAAGAGCTTCTGAATCATCATTAAGATTTGTAGCCTGGTAAGGATAAAGGGGCCACATTAGCACAGGAGGTCTGAATGTCAATGGCAACCACAGTTCAAATCTCTTTTAAAGTCCCAACTGTATATATCTGCTTGATCGTTTAAGAGTTGCTGTGAAATTTAGGGGACTGTGAGGTTTAGACCTTCTTAGCCCAACAGTTAACCTTTCCCACCTTTTCTCACTTCTGGTGTATGCTAGTCTCCAAAATGAATGACTGTTCCTGAAATTCATCATATACCTGTTTCCTGAGATCAAATATTTTCACTCTGGCTGTATTATTATTAATGCCATATGTCAGAGTAAACCAGGTTTTCAACATTGCATGGGGGTTTGAACTTTGAGAGCATAATGGAACAGGCTCATTCCTTTCGGCTTCCTCATATGTTTCCCATTGCCTGCCATAATTTGCTTCATTTGCTGCCCATGACATAAATGATCTCAAATGGATATCACCAATATATAGAAGAGGATTCCATTCTATTTCAAATGGAATTAAAAAGCCATGTAAATAAAATTCACATAGAGAATTTCTTAACCAATTAGGGGTTGCCTGGTATGCGTCGTAAAATTCTTTAGCAGTGTGAAGTATAGGATCTTGATTTCTGGAAATTCTCATTAGTTGGAATCATAAGAATTGTTCCTTAAGGAATAGAGCATAAACTCTGGGTGGTGGTCTGCATTCCATAATTTGACCAGTTACTTTTAACATTTCATCCCATTTTGCTTTTAACTCAAAAATTTCCTGTTTCTGACTTTCAATTTCTTTTTTCAGTTTCTTCCTTTCTACCTCCCATAGACTTTGTTGCATGTCAGTCAGGGCTAGGTGCCGGAAAGTCAGGGTTTGCAATGTAACTGTTTCCCAGTTAGCTTTTACATATTCCAGAAACTCAATCAAAAATGTCTTCTTATAAACAACAATGGCTTTACAAGTTGCAGGGGGAAATGTAGCTTCACTAGCCACATTTAATTGTTCAATTTGTTCCTGCTCTTGCTGCAGGATGAATTCTTGTTGCTACAGTGGAGAAGACTGTGCTTCCTCCGAAAACTGCTAGCAGCGGTAGCCAAGTCATCAAGACTTGGTAACCCTTTTTCATTATGCTCCATTTCCTTTGTCTCAACTTGTTCCTCTTCAGGAACGAATGAACTTTGTGCAGCATTCTCGGACACATTCTGAGAAACATCAAATTCATATTCTACAGACACTTCTGAAATTATAATAACCTCTGGTTGAGGTGAAGCAGGGGAGGTCTTACATTGTTTCCTTGTGGAAACTCTTCTTGGCACTGGTGCGGCTGCAGGAGGTGTTCTAGTAGCCTTCCTCTTTCTAGTCTGCCTAGAGAGTTCTGCCCTACCAGAGCATGATGGTGAATTGATGATAGCAATAGGTTTTGCTGTAGGAGAGACGGCTGTAGGGGAAGGTGTTGTAGGAGAAGAGCATTGCCTTTTCTGAGAATGAGGGTCAGACTCTGGGGTTTGTTCTGCCCCAGATGACTCTCCTGCCTTTGTTTTTCCCTTCTCTCTCCTAGTGGTAGACCTAGTTTGTACCCGAGCAAATGATTCTGGTGGGGGAGCTGTAGGACTAGGTGCTATAGGAGTAGATGACCTTTGCCCCGTTCTTCTACTGGTAGACGCAATTTCTTCTTTCTTTCTTTGAGGCCATGGGGTAAGTACCCTAGGGGGTTGTGGAATTTGTAAGCTCTTTTGGGCAACGAATTGTTGCCAGGAAAGAGGTGAGACATCTCTTAAAGAGTGTTCAATCAATAATTTGATAAGGCCATGGTGAGCAATAGAATTATCTTTCCCTTGTTGGGTTCCGTGGGCACTTTGTTCCAAAAATTTTAACAGGAAATTCAGAACATTTACAACTAACCCATGCCTCATATAACTTAATAATTTGAAATGATAAGAATGCAGGTAGGAGAAATGGCCTTCACAGGTTAAATACCTGATTATGTAAGCAGCGTATTCTGAATAAGAAGGAGGCAGCGATACCCGCTTGCATCCCTGCTTGGAGACTTCCAAAGGTCCGTCAGTGGGTATTGAAAATTCAGCCCTTGCTGAGGCAGCATCTGAATTTTTTTTTTCTCCAACGGCTGGAAGCCCGGTTACTTCAGCAATTCTGTCTTCAGTTGCAACAACCATTAGACCCCATATAGTAGCTTCCCCTTCAGAAAGGGTTCTCAAAAATTCCCCAGCAGCCTCCTCATCAAAAGCATTTAAACTCAAGAAGTAATTTAACCATCCACAGAGGCTGAATGCCTGGACTGTCTGAGGATTTTGCAATAATAATTCATGAGCTACAGGCTCATGTTGCACCAGCTGACCACCCATGTTCACAGTTTTCCCCAAGCTGAACTCAACTCCCTGCTGAAAATTCAAAAAAAATTCCTCTCTATTTCCCTTTCTGTTCTGGTTTTTTTTCTTCTGTCATGCCGTCACATTTCTCTCTTTTCCAAAAATGAACTTTTTGAACAAGCAATTTTAATTGTAATTTACAAGAAAAACATGCAATGAAAAGGACATGCGATCATATTTGGAAAGTACCAGAAAAATAATAAAGAAAGGTTATCTGTGCAATTGTGGCAGCGGCGAAAAGATAGGTTTTAAAAGGTGGATTACTCCGCCCCCTACTTAGAGTATGACATGTTTCCTCACATGTACTAAAGAATAGGCGAAGACCGGGTAATAATGACTGGTACAGGCATAACAGTAAATGAATAGAATAAAATAAATCAAATATGCGATAACAAAAGATATGGCGTACCTTTGATAATTGCGTGTACGTGTGAAGAAAGATGACGACGTCTTCATGAGTTGACAGTTGGGAATGATATCATAATTAAGGGCGATGCGGATGGATGAGGTGGATGGGTGACGTGGGCAGACGAGATGAATGGATGGAATGGATGGATGGGATAGATGGATGGGAGATAAAGAAGTGAGATGTGGCGACAAGTGAGAATGGAGAAAAAGGGGTTTCCTTAAAAAGAAAAACCTTTATTATGAGCATGCTTTTCAAAATTACGATGAAGCTGCAGGAGAAAGGCTAAAGCCTTCGGCTGTAGGAAGAGTAACGGTAGGATTCTAAATGAACTGCTGCATGAATTCTTCTTTTGAGACTGGTTTATGGTACAACCGGAGTCGGTGGCCATTAACTAGCAATTTGAAACAGATTGGATCAATTGTCGCCAGCTGTACAGCTCCGTTGTCAAACACATTCTCAACTTCATAGGGACCAAGCTAGCATGTTGTGAGCTTACCTTGGTTTTCTTGATATCTGGAATCATATAACAGAGCCCAATCACCAGCAGAAAATTGCTTGGTTTTGATGTGTTGATCATGCCATTTCTTCCTTTGCTGTTGGACCGCTTCTGCATGCTACAGGGCAACTTTTCTCATTTCGTCCAAAGTATTTAGCTGTAGGAGACGTTCCTTCTGTGCTTTAGATATTTCCATATTGAGTTCAAGAGTTGTCCTCAAAGTTTTGTGTTCAAATTCTATGGGCAACATGGCTGTTTTCCCATAAAACAGCTCAAAAGGTGTAAACCCAGTTGTTTTCTTCCATGTAGTTCTTTAGGCCCAGACTGCTTCAGGAAGTCTACTGCTCCAATCTTTTCTATGGAGCTTCAATTTCCCTGTTTGTAACCTCAACCTGACAATTGGCTTGAGGGTGATAGGGACTGGACTTCCTATGTTTGATTTTATAGTCATTCATTAGTGCAGTGATCAAATTGGATGTGAACTGATCTCCCTGATCAGTTACAAGCTCTCTTGGAACTCCAAATCTAGTGAAAATTTGTTCATACAGAAATTCAGCAACCTTGTTATCTTGAGCATGAGTCATAGCTTTTACCTCAACCCATTTTGTTACATAATCTGTGCAAACTAGAATGTATGACTTGCCATTTGATGGTGGATCAATTGGTCCCACAAAATCCATTCCCCACTTATCAAAAAGGGTGACTATTACCTGTGGATATAGTGTCATTTCATCTGACTTGGTTGGTCTTCCCATACGTTGGCATCTGTCACATTTTCTTGTATAGGCCACAGCATCCTTGTGTAGCATTGGCCAGTAGTACCCTGTTGTAAGAACCTTCATTGATGTTCTCTTTGCTGCAAAATGTCCCCCACATGGTTCATCATAGCAAGCATGCAAGATATCATAAGTCTCATCTTCTCTTACACATCTTCGCATCACTTGATCAGGTCCAGTATAAAACAGACAATTTGCAATCCATGAAAAGTTAAAACTTTTCTCTATTAACAATTTCTTTTCTTTTGGAGAAAAGTGAGCTAGTATTCTGCTTGCTGCTAGATAATTGGCAATGTCTACATACCATGGAGTATGTGCAGCAATGGAAAACAAGTGTTCATCTGGGAACCTATCATCAATGACCTCGTTTTCAGCAGGTGCAGCTATTTGAAGTCTTGATAAAAAGTCAGCCACAACATTAGCTCTTCCTGGTTTATCAATGATTGTAATGTCAAATTCTTGTAACAACAGGAGCCATCTTGCCAATCTACTAGAGATGGCAGGTTTGTTCATCAGATACCTAATTGTTGCATGGTCAGTGTGGACGAATATCTGATAACCTGTGACATAATGCCTAAATTTATTCAAAACATACACTATTGTGAGCAATTCCTTTTCTGTAACAGTATAGTTTAGCTCAGGACCTTGAAGGTTCTTGCTGATAAAGTAGATAGCATGCTCAATTGAATTTTCCTTTTGACTTAAGACTGACCCTATACCAAAATCAGAGGCATTAATATGTATGTGAAAAGGAAAAGTCCATTTTGGACCTTGAAGAATAGAGGCTTTAGTAAGCAAGTCCTTTAGTTGCAGGAAGGATTTTTCACAGGCCTCTGTCCACTCGAATTGAGAATCCTTAGTTAATAAGGCATAGAGTGGACTGACAATTTTACTGAAATCTTTTATAAACCTTCTATAATACCTAGCATGGCCAAGGAAGCTTCTGACATCCTTTTGTTTTGCAGGAGTTTGTAAATTCAGAATAACTTCAATTTTAGCAAGGTCAACCTGAATTCCATTCTTTGAAATATGATGGCCTAGAACAATACCTTCTTCCATCATTAGAAAACATTTTTCACTATTTAGAGACAAATTTTTCTCTCTACACCTTTTCAATACTTTTTCTAAATTCACTAGTGCTTCTTCAAATGTGACTCCATAGGTAGTGAAATCATCCATATAAATCTCCATACAGTCATGAGATATATCAGCAAAAATACTAATTACTGCTCTCTGAAATGTTGGTGGCGCATTGCATAGACCAAAAGGCAAGACTGAGTAAGCAAATGTTCCCCCTGGACAGGTAAAAATGGTCTTATCTTGATCTTCAGGGGCAATTTTTATCTGATTGTACCAACTGTAACCATCCAAAAAGAAAAAATATCTTTTGTCAGACAGTGAGTCTAGTACTTGGTCTACAAACGGTAGTGGAAAGTGATCTTATTTAGTGGCAGTGTTCAACTCTCTATAATCTACACACACTCTCCATTTTCCACCTTTCTTAGGGACAATAACTAATGGAGAAACCCACTGACTGTCAGAGATTGGGTAAATAAAACCAGCATTAAGCAACTTTTGAAGCTCATTTTTAACTATTTCTCTAAGTGCTGGATTTATTCTTCTTTGAGGCTGCCTAACTGGTAAACAATCTTCTTTGATATAGATCCTATGAGTACAAATTCGAGGATCTATTCCTTGCATGTCCCCATATTCCCATGCAAAAGCTTTATGTTGATCTTGTAGCATTTTTAATAAGACAGCTTGTTGAGATTGTGACAACTTGCTATTGATATTCAAACAGTGACTTGGAGACAATTCTATCTGCTTAGAGAGATTACTCATAGAATCTACAAGTGATGTTTGTACCTCTTGTGGAAGCAAGTTATGAAAAATTGCAGGAAGTTTAGGCAGCGAACTCTCAGAATTTAGTTGTTGCAGGAAACATTGTAGATGGCTACTATTTTGATCAGATGAACTACCCGTATCAGAGTTAAATTGCAGAATTTGAAAAAACAAGGCATCCTCATTCTGAAGTTGTGACAATGGATCATTTTGAAGCATCATTAATTGAACCAACGAATTGGCTTCTTCAGTTTCTTCCTCCACATCTGGCCAAACAGGTTGGGACAAATTTGGTTGAGGTCTAGCAGGCGGATACAAAGCCAATTTCTTTGTGGACTGTCCATCAGAAATGGTCATATCTCCATAACGACATCCTATAAAAATATCAGTAGTGGCTAACCATGTTCTACCAAGGATAACTGGATACCCTCCTAAAGTGGCCTTAACTGATAATATTGTGAAATCAGCTGGATACTCCCAAGATTCAAGAGTGACAATTACATCTTCCACCATCCCATCAGGTTTAACTGTAGAGCTATCTGCAAGCTGCAAAACTGTAGGTGTAGACCTAATGTTTAAAATGTTCAAGGAGTCCATAGTATGCTTTGTCATGACATTAATGGCAACACCTAAGTCAATCAAAACATTTTTTACAATTTGGCCATTTATATGTATTTGCACTACAGGACTTCCAGGGTCAATATACTTTGGAATGACTACATTTCCCAACATTATATCAGCCAATTTCCCTAAGACATGAATTGTTTGGGGATCCTTTTTCTTCCGTCCAAGCTTCTTCAAACAGGCCTATTTAATAGCTTTTCCAAAAATGGGAACATCTTTAATAGCCTGAAATAAAGGGATTTGAATTTGTACATTCTTGAGCTGATCCAAAATGTCAAAAGTGGGTTCTTCCATGGATTTAAATGCAGTACTTTGCAACCTCTGAGGAAAAGGTGGTTTGTCTTGACTTTGCAAAACAGGTTCCTTAGAAACTGTATCAGTTATAGGCATATGCTCAGTAGGAACAGCAGGTGCAGTAGATTCTTCAAGGGGAGAATCTGGTATTTCAGTATTAGAGGTGGTTGTGGAGCAGGTAGAGTGGTTCCAGACCTCAAATGTATATCATTAACGTTTAAGGCATAAGCTTGATATTGGTTGGCTTCAACAAGATACATAGGCTGCTGTGGCTGCTGTTGTTGCTTATTATTGGGATTTGGCAACGGCTGGGCAGGCATAGGCGTTTGTTTTGGAGGGCTAGTATTTGTGGCAGTTGCTGCAGGAGGTGGCATGAGGGCCTGTGGTTGTGACTGTGGAAGCTGTAGGAACCCAGGGGACTAGTTTTGCCATTGCTGAGGACCTCTCCATTGAGGATTCTGCTGCCAATTACCTGGGGGTGGGGTCCATTTTCCTTGTGGCTGCTGCCAACCTCCTTGAGGAGATTGCCATTGCGGGGTCTAATAATTAGGCCAACTTGGTTGAGATGTATTCCAGGGTGGTGGTGGTCCATATGTAGGTTGCCATTGGTTATTATAGCCAGAATAAGGATTACCAAAATTCAAAGGATCTTGAGGCATACCTTGTCTTTGAGCCCATGGTCTCCTTTGTGCAACAAAGAACACTTGATCATCATCACCTTCTATTGACTTAAAGTCAGTAGGTAATTTCTTAGCTTCCAGATTAGCCACCATCTTGCATCTATAGTCACGTTTCTTCTATCTACAGTATTGATCCAGGTGGATCTTCAGAACCTGAAATTGAAGTGTTCCAGTTTCTCTCGGAAGTAGTGCCATCGCATAGAGCACATAATTCTAAATCCAACGCAACTTGAACGGGAAAAAAAGGAGTCCATTTGCTCAAGTTAGGCATAGTCAAAGTTGGGTCAATCTTGGACTAGGAGGCCGTCTAGAAGGTGAAAATTTGACCAACTCAGAATTGACTAAAAGTGGCATCAGTTTGGAGGGATCGTTGACACAATCACAACGAAGTTCGTTTTGTCAAATTTTGAGTCCGTATGTTTGAGATATCGCCAGTCAAAGTTCGGTCAGAGGCTGGTCAACTCAGCTATCAGGGACGAAGAAAAAGGCAAAAAATTCATCGTCTTCAAATTATTCAAAGTTGGCATCATCGCGAAGAGCTCGTTGTCATGATTCCAACGGTGTTCATTTCGTGCAAATCGGACGTCGTGTGCGCGAGTTAGAGCCAGTCAAAGTTTTTGGTTGACCGAGGTACGAGTGGTACAGTTGCTGACGTCAGCATGACGTCATCCTGCTGACTTGGCGGACATGTCATCGTACGGATGATGATGTGGACCAATGGGGTCTTGACACGTGGCAGTCCGTACAATCTGTACATCTGACGTGCTTGTGCTGACATGGCTAATGATGTCATCAAAGTCGGCGAATTGGGCGATGACACGTGTCGATCATACGTCGACGTGGAAAAATGATGTGTCAAGTGACTCAGCGATGATGTGGACATTCGAGCAAATCCCTGATTGACACATGGCAGTGAGTTGGCATGGTGACGTGGCAGTCATTGACAACGCAGACGCTGACTCAAAGTCCTCGATGAACCAAACTATGACAGGTGGCTTGCTGGATGTGTGACATGTGGCTCGGCTTTTCTCCATCACCTCGGGCTCGGGCGAGTCGTTCAAAAGTTTGTTTGCAGGGATTTGATCCCCCGACCCCCAAGTTACAAGCGCTCACCTCCACCACTCGGCCGCGCAAAATCCTCAACGACATAACCGACAACGGTTTGTTTTGTTATTTAGCAGCTGAAATTTGGCTATAAAAGAACCGATGGCCGGGAGTTGAACCTGGAACCACCGGGCTCCCAAAAGGTATGCTCACCGTCGAGCCACGAAATTCTTTCAATATTAGAAGGGGCTTGGTTTTGTTTTGGTGAGTTGTTAGACCCGAATGCCTAAACAACCTTTTAATGGTTATTTGTTAACAAAATAACCAAACCCCTCAAACTAAAAGCCTGAAAATAAATTGAACGAAGGGCTCTAAATTAATTTGAAAGATTAAGGGGTGGTTATTTTTTATTTATATGTAAAAATTGGGAGATATAGTTGTTATGGGGAAATTTTGTAAATCATATGGTTTTCTACCATATCGGGTAAACTTCAAGTATAAAAGGGAGGAGTCTTGGAGTGTTTTTCATCAATCATCCATCAATTGATCATTCTCCTCTTGTTTTCCCTTTCTCTTAGTCTTTGAGAGGCTTTTTTTGTGAGAGAATTTCTTAGAGGGAATTAGGAGAATATTTGAGTTGTGATGTATTGATGTTCTGAGTCTTGTAGTAGATCCTATTAGGCAAAGTTAGTTTTCTTCCTCTTTGTTAGTCATCCCTAGCCTTGGAGAGCTTTTGATAGGGGTGTGAGTGAGAGACTTTTGTATAACTTTGTGGAAAGGCTACACGATATTGTAAGCAGTGTTACAAGAGGCTCGTGGAGATTGTACTGCATTTCAGAACATATCAATAGATTGGTCACTCGATTGAGCTCGACCCGGAGACGTAGTCCACTCGGACGAACTCCGTAATCAAATCGGTGTCTTCTTATCTCTCTCTTGGTGCTATGTTTTGAATTCTCTCTATGATTAATGTTCCTGTTACTTCATTGTTGATGTCTTTACACCTTTGTTCATAATCACTCGCAATGTTTGTCATAGATCCCTTCCGCTATACAGATCAAGTATGGATAGAACTCGGCCAAAACTGCCTCGGCTGCCTCATGTTTCTTCCGAGCTTGCATAGTATCAAGTTGTGTAGCCATATTATTAATGATATCCTGCTTGAAATCAGACAACAAATTTTTTATCTCCATTCGGGAAACTCCACTGGAAGAAGTCTTCCCCACTGTAGCATGATGACCTTGACCTTTCTTAACTATTGCTCGAGAGTAGTTAAGACATATTTTCTTTATATCATTCCAAGGAAGTTGGGTTATATCACCTCCTCCCATCAGGTCCAGGGCGTCTATACAGGCATCAATGATTCCCCTTAGAAAGAGTAGTTTCTGAGAGTCTTCATTAAGAGTATGGTTTGAGTTCCTTTTCAGGGAAAACAAAAATCTTGAGATGTAATCTTCTAGACTTTCATCCTCCTTCTGCTGAATTCTAAATATGTCATCACCTTTACTAGCACTCTTACAATATTCCTTATATTTCTCAAGGAATTTTGTTTGCATGGCTGCCCAACTATCAACAACCTTTTCCCAAACTCATGAACCATCTGAGAGCTCCCTCCTTCAAGTTGGAAGGAAACAACTTCAATTTGTGAGCATCTGAATTGTAGTCATAACTTCGAAAGAGGACATCAAACTCAAATAGAAAAGTTTCTGGGTCCTCCGTAGCTAGGCCATAGAACTTGGGAAGCAATGAAGAAGGAATATTTTTAAGACTGTCAATATCTCACTGGGGAACAAGGGGAAACTCAAAAGCAGGAGGTGCATTAGGTGGATTATTTGCCATATTTCCTTGCTAGAATATCAGAGCAACTAGATTTTCCTTAGGTTCTTCGTCAGCTGGGTTAAATGGTAGTTCAACAAATAGGTTTTCAGGGAGGAACCTTCCCAGTGCGTCTCTTCTTCTTCTATGCATGCAATACAATGAATGGTGGTTTTGAAATATTTTGAAAATTTTTAACTAACAAACTAAACTAATTCTAAAAATGTGACAAATTCTTAGCTTGACACCATCCCCAGCAACAGCGCGAAAAATGGTCGCGCCCACAAAAGGATATGAAAATCACAGTAAAACCTTTCCTGGGAATTGGACATTCCAGCAGGTGACTAATATCTCTTTATGGATGTTCATTTACTTGTCAAACCAGGGAACGTATACTTTGAATGGCGCAGCACAATATATGCACTAAGAACTAGTTTCGGTCACAACTTAACAGAAATAAATACTTGGAAGGAATTCTATCTAAGCTACAGGAAGGTAATGCAAAGTTCTTTTAACTCAACCATGATTTGACTAAAACAGAAACCATAACAACTACGACTGAAACACAAACTATGAACTGGCCCTATGCTGTAGGAACAGGCACATGGATGGATTCCTGATGCTGCAGGAGCAATACAAGACTGAGTTTGTATGGAAACTTCAAAGATGAAAGCTAACTGATGATCAACAGAAAAGAACAACTAACTAACTAGCTACAGATACTTACTAAGTGGGCCCCCTTAGCGAGCATCTACCGATTACGCAAGTGTTGAACTCAGAACTTCATCAAACTTTATTCATGAAAATAGAATAGTATACATTGCTTCGTTGATATGGAAACTAATAACAAACTCTGTCTCTTGTCATACAGATTCTAGATTTTATTATTATCATACTGACTTTTACATGATATTTGCTATCTCTCTATCACTATGCTTCTATCTTACTTCTAACTATCATCTCCTTTCTCGCTCGCGCAGGAGGAGTACCTTATTTAAAATTAGGAGAACAACTAACTAACTAACCCTATCAAAGAAAGACGTGGAAGTAAAGTGTATCCTAGAATCAAGGAACAAACTTCATAAATGAATTTATTCCTTCAACCCGATCCAGAGAGAATCTAGCGCTCCACTCTTTCTAGATTGACTATCATTAAAAATCTTTCCCAACGGTTTCGGTCAAAGAGTCTTCGCCAGAGCTTCCTCGAAGTTGTGCAGGAAATAGACTTTACTGCAAGGCCGAGATTGGCTGCGCTTGACTCGATCATACTTTCTTCAACAACCTGCGAAACACAAGGTAACAAATGCAAAAGAAAAGGCGCATGGCACATACACAATATCCGTTAATTAATCACATATTTAAATCTATTTCATCATTCAAAACCTATATGCGATATACCAATCATTTAGGGAGTCAACGGAGTAATAAATGTAGTCAAGACAACACAATAGGCTGTAGGAATATGAAAATATTTTGCTAAGGGATATCCCAATAAAAGGTTTTAAAAGAGTTTAAACAACCACAAATAACAAAAGTAAAGGTATTAAAAGTTCATCATAATATCCAAACTATGAGCACATTTTGGGCTCATCACACGCATATTTTTAATCACCTTTCACAAACCTTCATTTTTTGTTGAGTTATAGCAACATTTAGGAAAATGATCGTGTTTGAGTTTTTCGTGAGGCATCTAATAACTTTTGTGGCTACGATTGTGGGTTACACTGTAGTTGTGCATTCTATACGTGTATTTTCTATCACCTTTTGTGAACCTTCATTTTTTGTTGAGTTTTAGTTGCAATTAGGGAACCGCTCATGTTTGAGTTTTTGTGGGCCATCGATCAACTTTGGTGACTACGATTATGGATTGTACTATAGTTTTGCATTATGTATGGATATTTTTAATCGTGTTTCATGAACCTTCTTTTTTGTTGAACTATAGCCGCATTCTAGAAAATGCTCATGTTTGGGTTTTCGTGGGGCATCGATCAACTTTGGTGACTACGATTGTGGATTACACTATAGTTGTGCATTCTTTACGCGTATTTTGTATTGCCTTTTGCAAACCTTCATTTTTTCGTTGAGTTATAGCTGCACTTATGAAACTGCTTGTGTTTGAGTTTTCGTGGGCCATTGATCAACTTTGGTGACTACAATTGTGGATTGCACTATAGTTGAGCATTTTGTACACATGTTTTTAATTGCCTTCCACGAAAATTTAGTTTTTGTTTAGGTATACCCGTATTTAGGAAAACACTCATGTTTGAGTTTTCATGGGCGATCGTTACCCTTTGGTGACTACGATTGTGGATTACACTGTAGTTGTGCATTCTATACAAATATTTTCTACCTCCTTTTGTGAACCTTTATTTTTCGTTGAGTTATAGCCGCACTTACGAAACCACTCGTGTTTGAATTTTCGTGGGCCATCGATCAACTTTGGTGACTACGATCTTGGATTGCACTGTAGTTGTCCATTTTGTACGCGTCTTTTATATCGCCTTTCGCGAACCTTCACTTTTTGTTGAGTTATCGCTTTATTAAGGATATCGCTCGAGTTTGAGTTTTCGTGGGCCATCAATCAACATTGGTGACTACAATTGTGGATTACACTATAGTTGTGCATTCTATATGCCTATTTTCTATCACCTTTCATGAATGTTCACTTTTTGTTGAGTTATAGCCGCAATTAGGAAACTGCTCATGTTTGAGTTTTTGTGGGCCATCAATCCACTTTGGTCACTACGATTGTGGATTCTATTGTAGTTGTGCATTATGTACACATATTTTCTATCGCCTTTCACAAACCTTAATTTTTTCTTGAGCTATAGCCAAATTTACGAAAACGTTTGTGTTTGAGTTTTTGTGGGCGATCTATCAAATTTTTTTACTATGATTGTGGATTTTACTGTAGTTCTGCATTCTATACGAGTATTTTCTATCAGCTTTTGTGAACCCTCATTTTTCATTGAATTATAGCTCCATTTAGGAAAACACTCGTGTTTAAGTTTTCATGGGCCATCGATCAACTTTTGTGACTACGATTGTGGATTGCATTGTAGTTGTCCATTCTTTATGTGCATTTTCTTTCGCCCTTCATGAACCTTAATTTTTTGTTGAGTTAAAGCCACATTTAAGTAACCGCTCATGTTTGAGTTTTCATGAGTCGTCAATCAACCTTGGTGACTACAAATGTAGATTACACTGTAGTTATGCATTCTATAAAAATATTTTCTATCGCATTTCGCAAACCTTCATTTTTTGAGTTAATGCCACATTTAGGAAACTGGTCATGTTTGAGTTTTTGTGGGCCATCGATCAACTTTGGTGACTACAATTATGGATTGTACTGTAGTTGTGCATTCTATATGCATATTTTGTATCACCTTTCCCAAACCTTCATTTTTAGTTGAGTTATAGCTGCACTTAGGAAACCTTTTGTGTTTGAGTTTTCGTGGGCCATCTATCAACTTTGGTGACTACAATTGTGGATTGCACTCTAGTTGTCTATTATGTATGTGTATTTTCTATTGCCTTTCATGTACATATATTTTTTGTTGAGTTATAGCTGCATTTGGGAAATTGCTGATGTTTGAGTTTTTGTGGGCCATCGATCAACTTTGGTGACTACGCTTGTGAGTTATAGTCGTATTTACGAAAATGCTCATGTTTGATTTTTTGTGGGCCATCACTCAACTTTGGTGAATACGATTGTGTAATGCAAT